>JBAIZL010000001.1:54818770-54971270 GCA_036971475.1 Prosapia bicincta | reverse complement strand
TTTATTGTTTATTTGATAATATTTCATTACAAAAACACGAAAACGATTGATACAAACAATTACATTGCTGCTGATTGCGAAATATTATAACGTAATCGATTGACATGAAATTACGAAATTTTAAGAATAGTCTGAAATGTTTGGAAATTGTCAAGTATTTTTTTCTAATAATGTTTTTATACTTGGGCCACAAAATTTTAAATAACAGGCAGGCGATTTTAGAATAGTAGCAATTTATCACAAAGAGTTGTTTCTGTAGAAATGATTTTCACAGCTCCTTTCAAACGCTACATTTATTGAATGAACATTTGACGAATATTGGCAAAAATGTATTTAAAATCTGAAATTGAGTTCGTGGTGTAAGTTTCATTAAACTTTTCGGTTAAGCAGACTTAATTTTTAGACGGATTTACATTTAACAAAAGTGTTAAAGACCACACCACTGGTACAAACCTGCTAGTTTCTTATAGGTGCTTTCGCGAACAGTAGATGTTACGACATAATTAAACCTTGAAATAAGTGGACCAGACGTTTATAACCTCCTTGCAATTATGCGGAGGCGTGGCGTTGATTGATGGTTTGTGTTTAACACACGTTAGTGTCGTGAGGCCAGTTAATATGGGCCTGCCGTTAAGTTTATGTTTAGACTGTGTTTGGTTTATAGTCGATGCTATTAGGCTTACTCTTAATTGCCCATTATTCTGTAAACTTTCTGTAATATGCACGAAGCAGAATAACAAAATATTAATAAAAATTTCCTCGCAATACGGCCGAAAGTCGTAAACATTTCGAAATAGTTTCTCTATTATTAAACAGATCTTAAAACAAACAAGCAGTTTAAACTTGTTTATATTACAAAAATAGTTATAGTACTAATCAAAAAGGAAAAAAGAGCAAGCAATTGTAATTATTTAATTTATTTAAAAATACAACTTGAAAACATTATTCCAAAGTTGTGCCTGTAATAGATAAACATAGCCACAAAATACCTTACACTTTATACTTTAAGGTTTCCAAATTACATTTTATTTAAAAGTTGAACATAAATATAAGCTCATGTTATTACAACTGGATTTATTTCTATTTTTTGTAATTAGTTCTAGGATTTATAGGTATAATCTCTTTCTTACTGTTAATAATAACGCTAATTTAAAAATATTTTCATTGAATTTTTCAAAAAATATTTCTAAAATTGTGCATTCTGTTTTAATTGAATTATTTTTTTATCTTGCTCTTTTTTTCATTTCTCTTGTGTTATTTCCCCTCCTGTAGTCTCTTTGTACCAATCCGAACAAGCGACAGTTAACTACAATATTCTAAAGGCAGTCGGAGGGTTGTCAGAAGGGTTTATTGTTAGGAATACATCTGTGCGGCCCAAATCAATCCTCCCTCTTTTTTTGTTTCTCTGCTTTCCCCCTCTTGATTTATCAAAAGTAAACCGTATCCTCATTTCTGTTCTGGGCAAAAAAAGTAAAAACAATATCGCAACAATGTGATACACCCACTACGCTACGCTCCGTGTACAACAATCGTAATTAAATCGGCGCATGCGCAGTTGCTTCTATCGACCTGCGCTTGACGGACAATATTTCAGTCGTTCGTGAGCTGCGCGTAGAAGCTGCGCCTGAATACACAGATCAATAATTTCACCCTGGAATCCGTGTGCCGGGATTGTAGAGAGGAGTATGTGAGTGAATCAAAACGTACAACCAGTCAGGAAAGGTTCATTCATATTTTTTTATCATTAACGTTTAGGCACTAGTTTATTTTTTGAATATCAGAAATGTTCTTTGTGATAGTTTTGGTCAGAACTGTGGTTCGGTTAGGAGGCGTGGTAAGTTAGATATGAAGATAGATACCTGTTGTATTTGAAGCGTGAACAATACAAAATAAACCTCTGAAAACTACAAAAAGCCGGACTACAATGGCTTAATTTGTCATGGTAAGTATTACTTGTTCGTTATAAATCTAGGCTATATTATGTTTATTATGTATATAATATAACTCAGGATACAACATTTAATAGTTTTTAGTTCATTCTGTATTTGTTAGTAAGTTATACAAAGTTTTATTCTGTGTTTTGAATTTAAACCTAAAATATATTATGACTTTTTTTAAAAAAGTGGTAGGTCAATTTAATATTATTTTAGCTTTAACGAAGCTTGTAGTTTGAATATTTTTATAGTATGGTTTTGAAAAAAAAACATTTATACTGTTCAACCACTAAAGTAACTGTCAATATATTTTTAAAAATATAGGCTTTTAAATTAAAAACACAACAGCATTAGTAGGCTTGCCTAAATGACAAGTACAACCCACATGCTACCTCGCCCAAATTACAGAGAAAAACAGTTATTAGTTAATAAGAATATTAAACTAATGTTATTTTACTTCACACCTTTAGACATCTGGCTGTGTATAAAAATATCTTGCACTGTTTAGGGCTTAGTTTTGTATTGCATTAGATGTTTTGGCACAAACCACTGCCCCTTGTGTAGAAGTGTTACACATTACATAGTTTTGTCACAGTAGTCTAAAACGTTAGGAGCTACAGTATTTAAAACTGAAAAACACCGGTTTAGTAACATAACCTAAAACTTCATAAGGGACCTGGTTGTCATTTTAGTTTAAATTAAAGGTTAAAAACATTTTAACTAATAGGCAAAACTAACATTTTGTAAAATTGTAAAAAATTGGCTGAAATTCGCACTTAATTTACCTCTAATATTGATTTAGATTGTTTTTATTTTATAATGACTACTCCATAAGCTACTGATTCATTATACGTCAAAACACGAGATATTTCTTGTTTTTTAAAAGACATAATGATTGTGTTTACTTTTTTTTGTTACTAATGTGATCATATTGACAGTCCTGCTTTTAACCTTTGGTTTCAACCCATTAGCCCTTGGTTATCAAAACAGTATCATCCGTCTCCTATCCTGTGGTTTAGTAAATTTTATATAAGTTAATCTTTTGGGTTTATTAGTCTTAACAGTTCTTTGGTGTTATTCCCTTTTAACTATACAATTATGAGTGACTAATCCTTAGTCACTTAGTTATTACATACTGTTTACATTTCTTATATCTTCCTCCCGATATCTGAAATATCCTCATTTTAGTTGTTTTTATTATTTTAGACAGCCACCGCGGTCCTGTTTCTTCGGAATAAAGCAATATCCATGAGTATCCTTTGGTATCTCTGGTTCTGTCATACAACGATGCTGTTTTCTATTTTTTAAGATAAATAAAAATACAATTCCGTCTTTAAAGCCAGCCATAGTCTTATAGAGTCCAGTTTACAATTAATTTAAATTTGCAACTAATAATTTTAAAACTAGTAATGCCAGTTTTTAAAAAACTAATAATAATAAATATATAATTTTTTTATAATATATGTTTAAAAAAACGTAAATTGTATAAGTATTAAAACAAATAAAATACACACATAAACTCACAAATTAATAATTTATTGCCTCATACGCGTTTCAATGACAAAGTCATCATCATCAGTGAGTGTTGCTACACAAACTCTAACTTACTACTCTACTTAACTAACTTACAAACTCTAGTTAGAGTTTGTAGTAACAACAGTCACTGATGAGGATGACTTTGTCATTGAAACGCATATGAGTCAATAAATGATTAATTTGTGAGTTTTTTGTATGTATTTTATTTGTTTCAACATAAGCTCACAAGCCAAGCTTGAAGAATAGTTGTATGTATAAGTATTGTTAAAAATTTTAAAATAACGACTTTTATTAATCAATTGTATTTTATTCACTCTACCGGCAACGTTTCGGCAACAAGTTTGTTGTCATCGTCATGTATACACATTGATAAACATAAATATTAATAAATAATACATTAAAAAAATTATAATCCTTTGCAGACTAACTGCTAATACCTATCAGAAACGACAAAGTGAAATAAACAGTACTATAAGAGCCTTCATATTAACGTTAATACGTCAGTAGAAACTTCTTTAGGGCAAAATCACCATGGAAATAATTTTAGTTTTAAATCCCTCATAAAACATCAAATAATGCTGTTTTGTAAATTTAAAAAGCAATTCGATTGCGTTAAATCATTCGATTTAATTGCGTTTTCATTGAGTTAACGTTTTTTTTCATCGTTACACGAGAAATAACTCATTCAATGAGTTATTGAAAGTAGTTTCACTTCATAATTAAAAAGTAACTTCATAAAATAATATATAAAGATCTATTAATGTTACGTTATAATTTATTTAACGGATTAAGTTCCCTTTAATGCACTCTTGTGACACCGAAGCGCCTACAAAAAGACAGGAGATAAAGAATATAATTTATGGGTCTATAAAATGCTTCAGAATGGATAACCGTTGGTCATGTTTTAGTTTTTATTAAATCCTCTTACAAAATCTGCGGAATACAAATGATATAATCAATCGTAATATGACTGGTTGAATGTTTCCATTAAACTATATGTTGTACGTTTAACCTGCTGATATCGATTTGTTTTTTGTATAACAGTGTAAAAAGTATTTCTTCTTTAAAATGATTTCTTATTGCCATACAAGTTACAATTTAATCCACATTTTACTTAGTGATATTGAATTAGTAAGGCTACTGTAATTTATTTAAAAACACGTTTACAGTATTTTTCTGATACATTTTAAGCTATCAAGACTTAAATTAAATTTTTGGTCTTTGCGAAGATTCAGCCTTATATATGGAAAGGTTTTAACGTTGTTATTTTTGTTTACTTTATAGATAATATTTCGTTTAAAAATTTCCAGTGTAAATAAACTCACGTAAAAATTAAAAATTTTACGTTTGCTGCGAATTTTGGTAAGATTTGGACTAAGTGCAGTTTATAAAAACTCATCCTTTACATAAAATGTGAAAAATTTTGTCACTATATTTATCATTAGTTAATGACTATCCGAACTTTAATTTTGTAAGTTTGTCAAGACTTACTGAGACAGAACGTTATCAAAATCACTATATGGCGATCTTCATCAGTGTCTACATTTTTCGCTTGGAGTTGTTGTTAGGTTAAGCGGTGATGGTTCTAGTGTGTTGAGATGTGATCCTTTTTTGTTGATGTGTAAGATTTCTAGGTTATGTTAATGTCTGTGTATTTGTGTCTAGTTTCTTTTAGGTGATGGAGAATACAGAGCGATCAAAAACGTTCTGTCTCAGTAAGTTTTTACAAATTTACAAAATTAAAGTTCGGATAGTCATAAATTAATGTAAAAGTGATTGATTAAGTTTCACTGAACGTAATGGATTACAAAATTCAAGGGTACTATATTTAATGTAATGAGTTCACATTAATATGTAGAATTATTTTACAATTTTTTAATGTATAAAAAGACTTACAATTTTTGTGTAGGTCTATTTACAAGTAAAAATCAGGTTTTGTAAAATTATCGTAAACAACTTCTATTTTTTATGGAATTTTTTGGAATTTAAAATTTATCACTTTGTATAAAGAGTTTTGTTTAAATAAAATTATGTTTCTTAAAAAAAATGGTGGCGGAGATTTTTATGCTAATAAATCAGGGCAAATTAAAAAACCAAAATTATTTTTATTGTTAAACCACCCATGTACTTCCTTATAAACGAGATCGTTCGTACATTAAGGGTGGGAGTACGTCTAATTAATTATTTAAATCCCTAATATTAATCTTGAATACAAAATTAGCTAATATTTGCTTAAAATGGAAGGGGACGCTTCCTTCATCTCCTTAGGGGAATCAAAACCTTATTTAACCATTTAGTTATACAAACAGCTATTATTAAACGTATTCGTGTGACAGAGTTATTGTAATGGTGCAATGTATTTTGGGAACAAAGTACGTTCTAAGTTCTGAACGTGTTTGAAAAATATATGAGATTTGCTCCCCACGTGTTTTCCAATGACCTTTACTGCGTTTCCCACCGGCGAAGGACCATTCACTGCATTTTTCAAAGGAAGGCGAGTAAATAAGTAGAAGGTCATCAACATTCGCTCGAGAAGTATTGAAAATACGTGAACTACAACGTACTAGAAAGTAAACAAAGTTTTTATCGAGTATTGAATTTCCCTTTAAGTCGAAATCGGAGTGTTTTAAAGTTAGAACGCATTGACTATTGTTGAAGTATGGATTGCTGCACCGATAAGGAGAAAAGAAGCATTCAATGTTCGTTGACATTAAATATTCGTTGCAATCATGAAGTGAACGCAAACGTATCAGCGCGTGTGGAGGGCTTTCAATAAAAACGAAATGTTTTATTTTAGACATAAAAAACAGTAAAAAAATTATAAGAACAAAAAAAATTGTGAACAAAGATAATAATTAAATAACAACAAACACTAACTAAGTAATAATAATAAAACACCAAATAAATAAATAAATAATTTTTTTTGGGCATTTTAATAAGAAATTAATTATCACTAACTACAG
The DNA here is from genome assembly GCA_036971475.1 of Prosapia bicincta. Lineage (NCBI taxonomy): Eukaryota > Metazoa > Arthropoda > Insecta > Hemiptera > Cercopidae > Prosapia > Prosapia bicincta. The sequence continues at coordinate 54,964,837 of JBAIZL010000001.1, read as the reverse complement.
TATATATTAGTTTTACTTGGAAATTCATGTTGTTTTGCGTACTGAGGATGATCATTTTGTCTTTGAAACACGTATATGAAATTAAATTATTTATTGTGAGTTGATGTTCGTTATTAAATAATTTCTTTGGCAATATTTCGTGTCTGGTAACCTTGTGGTGCGGATACATGGCGATCGCGGCGAATTGAAGTAAAATTGTTTCTCGTTTTTTGAATTTAAAGAGTGGGTATCTAAAGTGTTATCAAAACAGATAAAATGAGCCACTGTGTTAAAAAAAAATAAGCAAACATCTACCGAGACTAATCAGAATTGGAACCCAAAGGATTGGTTAAAAATAAAGGCTAAGAGGAAGCTGTTTCGATGATGGTGACGAAGAAAGAGTGGAATATACATAAGATTCGTGTGGAAGAGGATATCAGATTATAGGTGAAGTTACAGTATCGCCGAGGAGAAGAAAGTTTAATGAAAGTAGGGTTTGCCGGATGGACCTGTTCTTGACCAGGTACATATGAATGATTAAATTACAAAACAATGTCTGTATTTTGTTACATTCAATATGCAGGGTTTAATATAACATTATAAACCGCGAGTGCAACCAAACTTGGTTAAATACCTACAGCATAACGCATGCGGTACAACGTTCGATTAGCTACGTACTGATAGGCTATCGACAGAGAATCACTATACTCCAATCTAGTCCGTTTATTATTACTAAATTATAGTCATACAATTATTTATGTGTAATAAGTGTCTGTAACTTTAACACTAAGATCATTATGCTCAACACTGTAATGATTTGTTATAGTGTATGTAATCATTGTTATAGATCAAAGTGTTGTATTCAATATATTATTGCTATATAGCAGTTATTGTATACTTAAATATTACAATGGTTAATATCGTGAGTACTGAGTACAATAGGAATAAATAATTGTCATCCCTTACTGTGAATATATTATAGACACTTACAGAAATACTGATACAGATATAACACAAAGCTCATGATGTATGAATGTATTAAAAATAATAAATAATGCTTTTACAGTGTATGTCGATTATATATATATATATATATATATATATATATATATATATATATATATATATATATATATATATTTATTTATTTATTTATTTATCGGCGAAAAGCTATGAATAATATATGCAATAAAAGTATTCTTGTTTTTGAAATATTTTTAATTGATTATATATATATATATATATATATATATATATATATATATATATATATATATACATATTATATACACGGAATATATTGTTAATGTTACTATCAGTATTTAAATTTATGAGATAACTTCTAACTTTTTTTTCTGTTCGTTTAAATTATATTTGTGCTGCATTTTAACTTTTTATCATAACAGCTAAGCTTCGAAAGTGAACAGTGCAATTTTACCAACGTGTTCTGAATAAAATAATATGTGAGTTACTTGAATTTACTCAGTTTAAAGAATGATTCAGAAATTAACATCCAGTGAGAATTTACGAGCGATTAACATCCATTGCGAACGATAGATTGACACAATTTGTAAACCTTAAAAACAATATGAGGATAACCTTTATAAAGTGCACATATTTTACACGCTTACTCTGACCGTATAGGCGTGCAATTGTTTTGCTATCACGTAAGAACTGAAACACAGGGAAAACCGTTGTTAACAGGCGATGGAAAACGGTCGATTTTATTGAAAAATTCATAATCGTATTTTAGTCAATTTTTTGATTTATGAATGTTTTTTTTCATAAGTAAAATAGTTTAAAAATTTCATTTATTTTATGAAGTTTAGATAGCCTAATCCAAACTGTGGAGAAGTGAAATATTCGTACGTATTTCAGGAGTCGCTTGTTAATGTTAGTATACCTCGCGGGATTCTGTAAAAACCCGTTATTTTTTCTGCTGAATATTAGTTTTTAATAAAGATAATGGTAGTGTCGCGAAGGCCGAAGCGTTGCCAAGAGCAGTAAAATAATAAATTACAAGCATTGGTGTCGTAAAATTCAATAAATGTATGACGGTTTGTCACTTTTTTAGTTACTGAAAATATAAATAAACATTTCACTTCTGTTACAAAAAATTAACCTATTATAGCTACGTATTCCAAATAGACCCTCCACTAATCTAGCAAAATAAGACATTCTGCTCTGTGGATTGCTTCCGCTTGTGATGTATAGCCAATTTCACTCTGCTGCCAATCCAAGCCCCTCCGCCTGTTCAGCTGTCTGGACCCGTGCTGTCTATTGGACTCGCTCTGCTCGTAAACATTTCAAGGACGTTGTTTACCAGGTGTAATTTACTCTCCCCGTATCTGGCTTTCCTCTAATAAACGTTCCGGCTCACGTAAACTTCCTTTTCGTTGGAATGAAATTTTAAATGTCTTTTTTTTCTGTAAAGGAATAGAAGGTGGAAACACTGATTATTGATATTGTTGAAATCATGTTTTTTTTTAAAGGAATATTTCTAAACGATTATTAGCAGATTAAATACGCTACTCATTAACAAAATATTATTCTTTATATTGGAGTCCTGGTGCTTTATTTGTTCAGCTTCATGATTTAAGTAACCAGTAAATGAAGAAAAATGAAACATTTTTGTCTCATAGTCTGTAAATCTTTAAAATTTCTAACTTGATATAAGGCTCAAGTTATTGTTTTTTACACGCAATAAGGGAATAACAGTAAATTTTACTGAAATTAAAAAAAAGCGGATGAAATAAGAGACAATGGAATATCAAATGAAGGCGAAACCTTTGTGTGGGGGCCGAAGTACGTACAATAGGAAATAATGGGAGAAAAGAACAATACCAAAGCCCAAGAATGAAATAAGAGATTGTTTAAATGCGTTATCATTTTAAATAGATAAAACGTCTATTTATATGACTTTTATATGTCCATTTATATGCTATACAACATTTTTAAGTCTAAAGATAAACTGTCTTTATTTTGAGAATTTGGTCTGTGTTATTTTCACATTAAACTATTTGTTTTATAATAAGAAAAGAAATCTTTTATTTACTCAAAAGTGAAACATATCGAAAAATAATACACATTTTTAGTGTTTCTATTTTCCGATTTATTTAAATATAGTTCACAGTTGTGTAATGTATTTGTAACTTATCAGAAGGAGATTTTCAGTAAACATTTTCCGTGAAATTAGTTATTGCTTATAAAGTCAAATAATATTTTAGGTTAACAAAACTACAAAAGTAATAAAGCTACTATAAATTGGAATGATTCATTTAAATTAGGTTTGTGTGTATTTAACTACTTAAAAGTAAACATTCGATCGGGACATTGCATGATCAACGTAAATTAAACTCGCCTATCCGCCGCGGTTAGCTAGTGAACACGCGTCTACTTAGTGGTGTCGAAACGCATTGCAAACCTACAACACGTAATATCATGTGGCCTGAACCCGTGAAATGCAGTTAACACAAAGGTAATGCCGGCTGCCGACCAACTGTTTTCTCTTGATAGATGGGTCTGCTGATTTTACATCAAGTTTTATGCGTTGAGTGTTTAAAGCTACGAAGTAAAACAAGCTATAATCGCAGAAAAATGTATAAATAAAATTTTGTTGACCATGGTAAAACAATTTATTTAGTTTTCTCAACTTTTTCTCTATGTCTGATACTTATGTATCTATTTCTTTATAAATTACTAAAATAAAGAAAAACTAAAAGGTCATGTTTAACAGTTTTATTGTTTTTTAAAATCTCACATTTCTACCTGAGATTCTAAGAAGAATGATGTGGAATAAGTTGACTAGTTTTGACGACTGTATACATCAATTAAAATATATTTACTTTGATAAAAAAAATGCTACACTATTAATTGTTTTAAATTTAGTTATTTTTTAAGTGTAATTTGCTTCGAAAGAGCATGAATGCTCTCATTTATTTTATAGGATTAGTGTTACATAGATTTCTTTAAAAAATTTGAAAAGTTTTCAGTAAAGGCGTATTTACTCTATGTTTCAAGTTTGATTTTTGTGTGCTAAAAGCAGTTTAAATCAGAGAACCATAGAATGTAGACGAAAACTAAAATGCTCTCATAAATGCCGGGTGGGTACTTAATTTCCAGTGGATCTCGAGCCATGTAAGCATCAATGGCAATGAAAAGGCTGATCAACTAGCCAAGCAGGGAAAAAGCCTCCCTCAGCTCGAGCATCTGAGTTCACTACATTCCTCCGGGTCCCTAATAAAGACATCCACCAAAAAATGGAATCACGGTAGATTGAGGAAGCTCTCAGCAGGAAAACGTTGGGACAGTCTTGTGACGGGTAGACCAATTGACAAAAACTTCCCCGATCTGTTAGCGTTGCAGCTTTCAGATTGAAGAGCGGTCATGATTACCTTGCTGCGCACCTCCACCGCATTCATGTGCTTCCAACCCCGTAGTGTCTGCTGTGTGGTGGTGAACTGATGAATGCCGAACACCTTAATGATTACAGCCCTGGACCGGGTCAAGGATTACAACAGTCCCATCTTCAGGGATGCCCATCTCTACTGGTCAGCGCGTCGCCAAATGGCTCAACTGCCAAGGCTAGTAAATAGTTTAAATCAGACTTGTAGATTTAATTGGACATATAATTACAATAAAAAGATATTGTACTAGTATATACTTATATACTAGTTTTTATATGACTTCTACACTTCGTAAGAGATAATAGACTGGTTAAGCGCCTTAAAACTACATATCTTATTTTCATATAAACATAATTTACTGGAAAACTGGTGAAGGCTTGTTATACAAATATACTTTTGATGTTACGAGAAGACATTTGGCGAGGTCTAACTTCCTCTTGACGGAACTGCTTACAACTTAAATGTTAAAAAGTTTTGACAGTTTTAAGTAAATAATTTCAGTAGATTCTAAAGGAATGTGTTCCAACTTGATTTTATACACGTACTAACTGCATGTCTTAACTCAATTAACAAATGTTTCCGATACTAATTGAGGACAAATATTTTGTTTCCAACTATATTGTAAGGTTTATTGAATGTTCTTAAATTGCTAAAGAATATCTTTTGGAAAATAATTTTAGGACAATATATTCTGACGGAACTACTTTGAAGACGGTACAAAATCAATATAAAACGTAAGCATGATTGAAATGTAAACCCCTTATGATTGGGGTTTGGATTTTTACAAATCGTTAACTGATTGCAATGCGTAACAGTTCGTGGTTTTCAGTTGAACTTTTAAAACCTTTTAAAGGATCATATTAAGTTCTGTATTGCGTGTGTTGGTAAAAGAGAAACTTTAGTTATTGATATTTAAGCCCTTACACATTTAGACTAAACGTATGTGCAAACGCTTTGATCAAATACTCCTGAAGTATGTGAACAGTTTTCTCTACTAAAAACGTAAATGTAAAATGTAAATATATAAAAATATTACAGCCATATAGCCGGAAGTCGCTTTTAATTTTAATTTTCGTAGTTTCTGCATGTTCTTTATTTCTTTACTGTTCTAAAAAAATTAAATAATTAAATGCGATTTTAAACATCTTTGAAATATTAAAAATAATTCAAAAAATCAAATTATTTAACTAAAATAATCCCAACTGTTAAAACATGCTGATGTGATCTGATTATAATTTACATATTTTTTTTTGTTGAAACAAATTTCTTTCCAAAATACAATTTGAACATTAGTTGTTACATAAATCCACTAATTGTTTAAGTTCTTTGTAAACAATTTGGGAAATATTTTATGTAGTTAATCTCGCTTGAACGTCATCATTGTTTAATTTCATGGAGAGGTTATTTAATTTAATTTTATTCTAAAAACAATAAAGTTCATTGATATTTCCCAAGTAGCAAATGTAAAAAATTATAAATTCGTAAAACATTAATGCCTCGCAAACTACAAAACGTTTTTATTAATTTATTTCAGTAACCTCTTAGTTTACAAACCACTGCAAGCAACTGAAACTTCCTCAGAGAGCCCGTAGTTTACACTGAACTTGAGTTGGCTAAACATTTATGAGTGAAAAAATAAAGTCTGTTTGTTGGGAGAATTGAGTTTTGTGCTGCTTTATGAGACATAGAGTCTACTTATAAATAAATTATAAATCAATCTAAATTACAAAATGGAAAATAGATATTAAACATCAAACGCACATACTACAAAAAATATAGCAATAAATAAATTGAGAGGAGGATGTAAGGAACATTTATTCAGTTGTGAATTGAACATCAGAATATTTTTATAAAATTGTAATTTATCCATAACTAAATATAGTCCGGCTAATTTTAATTGGATTTTTTCTTTATCAACATGTTAGAACGTGTTTCCACCTTATATCTCGCCATACAACCTTAAAATGTTCAAATTAATCAAAGATCAACATCTGCGTCAGTACTGCCACTCTAATGAATTAAAACGATATTCTCCCTCGATACAACCCTCAGCTCCTCCGCCTATGAGATGTTTCGTTGTTGAGTTTGTACGGAAATGGGATTTATTTTACGAGCTCAAGTCACGCGTAGGTTTTACTGCACTTGAATTACCGAACTGAAGAAGTTGCCCTCTTGTAGCTGCTTGTTAATAGAATGGTTGAAGTGAAGAACCCACGAAGGTGCAATAGTGTTTGTAGAACCATGTTTGCTGATCCACTTTGTATATCGTATAACTTGCATTGTAGAATGTACCCAGGGTTTGGCTTTGTCCATAAATGAAGATCTTATAAATAGACTTAATTAGAGGAAGTAACACTGTGAAACAATTCGTAAAGAGCTTGCTTCCCCCTTGGCTGCTCGTAAATCCTTTGATTTTATTACTAAAATGCTTTTTACCTCTGAAATTAGGACTACCTGTCAACAACCCCTCCCTATTTTCATTGAGGCTACCCTTATGTTCTCCTTTTCTAAAAAAAATTTCCCTCTTTATGCTTTGTTAAAAAATGTTATAAATTTGAGTTTGTATTAGATATTTATTTTTTCAATTAACAAAATAATATAGGCTGGTTATTATTGAGCACATCTTTTTACAGTGTATTAAAAAAAAAAAAAACTAGATCAGTTTTATTTACAACTGAATATTTTAATAAATGTTTTTTTTACACTATTCTTGAGCAATCAGAATAGAGTAGCTAAAGAGCGCCAACGCTGAGCATCAGCTGATGAAGTAACTTGCCTCGTATGACACATTGAAAGTCCTCGGTAGTGTACTATTACATCCCCCGTAGGTTAATTGACGCATTTCCATCAGCTCGTTCACCTCTCGTATATATTAGTGGCAAATTGTATTGCGGTTGTGGTTTCTGAAATAACACTAGGTGGATAAATCGATATATAGTGGTCAGTAAATCGATACAGAAATAAAATAGTTGGTTTGCGGTTAATATAAAATAAAGAACTGTCAGAATATCAATCTTTTGTATCGATGGGGAATTTAATAATACATTGGATCAAAGTAAAACAAGTGTAATAAGAATTACTCTTTTTAATACATTATCCCGGTCAGTTGAAAAAAGCTTCATTAACTGACTAGTTTATTCCGTAAAATTCTATAAAGCTGTTAACTTTACAGTCAGTAAGTTTTTTGAAATTCTGCAATAAGAGTTTTACCTATTTGTTGAATTTTAGAATCATTTTCTGATTGCAAAGATCAAAATAAATAATGATAACCATAGTAATGAATCTTAAAATAAATTTGCATAAAATAAATAAACTGCATTACTAGCATTATTTGTGTAAGGATCAAAATGGGATATATTTTGAAGATATTTTGGAGGAAATGTTTTCAACAAAGTTTTTCATTTTATTTTCGTTTATATTCAAACGCCAACCGTGACTAAATTAATCATTAATAATCTATTGATGCTCATGTTCAAGACGTATTAAAGATTGTAAATATTTCGTTTATCTTATTGTATAAGGTATAGTGTGTGATATTGTGTGAAATACTATATTCACTTTTTGAAGTATTGATATTCACTCATTAAAGTATTGCTGTTATTTTATTGAAGAATGGTATTCTATGATTGATATGTGCTTATTTTATTATATTTTGCTGTTAAAGACTGATGGGCTTTTTCTGACCTATTGATATTATGTTATTAATGTATTATATTTTGTATTAAGGTATCGATATTCTTTTATGAAAGTATACTATATTCTCTTATTAAAGAATGATATTATCTTAATGAAGTATTGATACTATCTTACTGTATTATATTTTCTTATTAAAGTGTCGATATTCTCTTTTTGAAGTATATAATATTCTTTTATTGAAGCAATGATATTCTCCTAGTAAAGTATAATATTTTTTTACTGAAGTAATGACATTTTTTTATTCAAGTATGATATTTTGCTATTGAAGTATTGATATTCTACTATTACTTTATCGACATTCTCTTATAAAAGTATTTTCTCTTTGAAGTATCCATTCAAAGGCATTCTCTTATCTTAACCATTTGCATTGAAGTACGGCATTCTCTTAACGAAGAATGGCAATCTGTTATTGATGTATATATATTCTCTCCGTGAAATATCAGTGAAGTAGGTTATTTATTGTTTAATCGAACACTTACCACTTTACACTTACTATTTTACGTTTACTAATATGTAAGTCTGTTTGAGTCATAATTTTTTAAAGTGTAATAAAATGAGTTTGATTCTGTGAATATAATTTTATGAGTATGAATGACTAAGTTACTATATAATAACTATGAATCATTCTATACTACTCACCAGATAAAGTATCTTTCGATGAAATACAACAATAAACTTCATTATTCTAGAACAATAGCTTGGGTTTATTTTTCAATAGAGAACTAACATGATTGTAAAATAAATTTTACTTTCATCTGCACAGTCTAAACGCTGGAGCAAATTTAACTGTACAATTCTAACAGCAACTGGAAGGGGTGTGGTCGGCATGTCAATTTATTAACCGAACTGAATTCTCTTAACGATTTAATGCGCACTAGCTATTGTTGTCTACATTGTTGTAAAGAGGAGCGCACACTCACGCACTCACTCACGCCTAGAGTACCATCTGGTAACTGCGTGACGTCATTCAGTTATATATAGTATCATATGGTGAAGATATATGAGCGCGCATCAAATTATGTCTTATTACTTGTTAACAACGGTTGTTTCCCTTAGGCTCCCCCAATACTTAACCCTTAACACTTACAAATTACTTTTAGGGTAGTGGTATGTAGTAGGCCTCTTGTAATACGTAATGGCGTCCCTTATGTCGTAAAATGGAGTTGTGATACAGCTGTATAAAAGAATCTGATTCTGTTTTTCTTTGGTAAACGAGTAGCAAGTAAAAGGTACAAACTAAATATATATATATATATATATATATATATATATATATATATAATATTTATTTAAATATATTTATTATATTATACTTATACATATATATATATATATATATATATATATATATATATATATATATATTATATTATATATTATATACTTATATAAATATATATGTGTCTATATATATATATATATATATATATATATATATATATATATATATAGATATATATATATATATATAGATATATAGATGGGTCGATTCCTAAAATTTTCGATTCTAATTCTGATTTTGGTTCTAAAATATTTCTTTCGATTCTCAATTCTTAAGTCGATTCTCTGTCATTAAAGCTACTTAGGCCTACATGATATTCTGTAGTAATACTTAAGTCAACATATTGATCATGGTGAAGCCTTTTGAAAATTCAGTTTTATTGCAATAGGTTACTTAAAATGTTCATTCTTCATTTATGACTAGGAATTTCTTTCTGGAAGCATGATATACATGTCGGATAAAAACTACAAACGGACCAGAAAGAGATCGTCTTTGTTGTTGCGTGATAAATAATATTAGTTTGATTATATATAATCGGTATTTACTTTGATCGTTTAATTCGTTCAAAGTAACTAATACATACATAAGACATAGTTGGTAATTAATTATTTTTGCAATAAATTACACAGCACGCACTTATTTTAACAGTTCAAACAAGAATCGGGTTCGGCATTAATCAAAGAAGAATCGAGTATCGAAGATTGCTGGATACCTTTAGGTCATCGTTCCGGGAAACGAGAACAGGAAGCCGCCCGTCCTTACATCCATTATATATATATATATATATATATATATATATATATATATATATAATACAGACAAAATTTTAACAATTTGTTCAAGATTACGAAAATAATTTTTACAAATCATATTTGTTGTCAATGATTTTATTAAAAATATTTAAAAAACATCAGTACTGTGCAGAACTAAATTTTCCAAATAGAAACTTTTACAGCGGAGAGAAAAATGTCTGCCTGTTTTTAGGATATAGGCATAATTGTTGATAAAATATTTTCCTGCGAAACCAATATGAATGGGTTTATTATCACGCAACGCTAATATTTGCATGCCAGAATATTGTGTATACGTGCAGAGTGGGAGGAAAATTATGAAATCTATGTACGGAGTTTAGTTTAAAACCTTATTAATGTTTCTCTTTTATTTAATAAATAACTTAGACATTTCACGTTTTCTTTAACACTGTATATATATATATATATATATATATATATATATATATATATATATATATATACACACGGTGCATGTAAATACCTGATACTGAAAAAGAGATATCTAACAGCTCTTGGTAAAAACAAATAAAAACATACACAAAACTCACAAATTATTCATTTATTTACTCATATGCGTTTCAATGACCAAGTTATCATCATCATTGAGTGTTACTACTACAAACTCTAACTTAAAACTAGGGTGAAAGCAAGGTTACACTTTTATATTTATACATTAGGCGTTGCCACGCCCACTTGTCAAAACAACAGTTACTAACCCTACTTTAAACATGATACAACAAATAGAAATTTTGTACCTAACTCAATAATTACAATAAAGTTTGTAACAGAGTTTGTAGTAGTAACACTCACTGATGATGATGACTTGGTCATTGAATCGCGAATGAGTAAATAAATGAATAATTTGTGAGTTTTATGTATGTTTTTATTTGTTTTTAACATAACCTCACAAGCTAAGCTCGAAGAATATTTGTTTAGTTCTTGGTAGTTTACACCTAGGCAAGTTATATACAGATGTCTTGAAGTATATTAAAATATTTTCTCTTATATACGTAACTTTTAGCAAAATAAGTAATTGATAGAAGCTATGTAAACACAGCTGTTTGCTCTATTCGTTTTCTCTTGCCATGTAACATTTTCCTTAAAGTTCTTTTATTGATTTGAGCAATTTTTAGAAAATTCCTAAAAAGAAGAAACGAAGAGCTGAAATGTACAAATTATCTTAACAGCGTCTCTCAAATACATCGCACACATTTTGTTGTAAAATTTCATTACAAAATAATACATTAATTTTAACAATCTTTCCGAAACCACAAAGTTTATTTTTTGCAGCAAAAAGAATTGTAAAGAAACCGATTAGTCTACTGAAATTGATTGACCTACCGTGCTATTGAGCGAGCAGGCCTACAAACAATTTTCCACTCCAGTTTCTTCGCTTTGAAATTGGCTATAAGGGGTTGTTATTTAATCAAGTCAACAGTTTTTATACAAACAAATTTGGGGATTACTTTCATGGTACGATATCCTTCTTTGGTAAATATTTCGCCTGATTCTAATGCTCTACTGCCGTGGTCCTTCTTTGGTTTTGTGACATATTTGTAAATATTAGGCCTACTGTTGATTTCCGCTTCACCACGTTTGTTGTGTAGTGAATTTAGGTAATTAAAGTGGGAATATAAAGCCCGCCCTGTATGTTATATAGGTGGTATCATAGTGTATCGTGTGTAGCGTCGTACACCTTAATTAGACCTACTCTCTAATGGGTCCATTAGGACGTGTGTAACAGTTAAACAGCCTCGTAAAAGAACGATAAGAAGGTGTAAATATAATTAGATAGGAATAAGTGTAGGACGTAATATTCCCTTGGTACAATGATTAGGGGGAAATGAGGCTTCCTTGAGGTAGACATGTTCTCAACGGGATGGTAAAAGCGCCCTACCCGTTACTCAGACATCAAAATATGGGGTCGATTAAATTTTACTTTATGTGACCCTAATACGTCTTAAGTAATCAGGTCGGACGTCAATTATATTTTCGTATATTGATCTTTGTCTTATATTGAAATCTTGTTTTAATTTTCCTAATTGTTACAGTCAATGATATTTAATTCCCAATTAAAATTTTTTATTTTTTTATTTCTGTCTTGATGTAATACAAATGTCTAAATTTATAAAAGAACCTTCAAACGTAACCTCCCATTTTCATCCAGATCTTTCAGTCGCTGTTCTTCCTTGTGGAAGGTCTTCTTCCTTTTTTCTACAAAAAAAATGAATAGTTCTTTTACTCTCCGTATTTCCGCTTCATGAAGAGATAATCTAGATTTGTAAGTTTTATCGGAGCTAAATAACTTAGTTATGACATTTTTTTAGTTTTAGCTTTCTCAGAATCTGTTCTCATCTGTATTAGGGTTGAAGACCTTTGTGTTAGCTTATGTTCCTTCTTTAAAATAAGTCGCCATTGTTTGATGTCTTTTACAACAAAATTTTTGATAATCTATTTTTTATAGTAATCAAGTAGCGGGTAAACTCATCTTCACTTCGGTTAAGGGTTAAGAACGGTTCTTCAGGCTATGACTACCCATACTTGCTAAAATGTTTCCTTTATCCCAGTACCAGGGAACCATGTTCTTTCGCTAGTCTTACCTCATCCCATCTTCCCATGCATCCTTACAATTCTTCTTACATCGGTGTGTAACAGATAGACACGCCATGCCACGCCCCTCCTCCCGTATCCTCTAAAAGAGGGCATCATTTCCCTCCTTAATCCTACCCATACTCACAATACTTTGGAAGACGTACTGACTGAGCGCATAAACACTACAAAGAACTTTATAGCAAGGGTAAACATGTTATAAATTTATTCCATAACATGTAAATTATCATTTTTAATCTCCCGTATTGACAACAGATATTTGAAAGTTCCTAGTTTTTCATTAGTTTTTCAATTATATCCTTTCATTAAAACGTGTTATTTGTGTTCCAATTGTTCCACATGTGCGTATAGTTCTGACCATATTTCTAAATCTTTTCCAGTCCAATGAATAGCTGCTTGTGTCACACTCGAAGATTTTCGCGTCAAATATGCCGGTACACTATTAATAGCATTCGAGCATTTAAGTCAATTAAAATAAAACTATCTTCACTTGGATTAGCACTTCGTGGGAGAAGGTGGACATGTATACGGAATCAAAGTTACGAAATGTCTCTTGCATTTCGTGGTGAAAGAAGTGAAATGCAAGACCATGCTGTTTTGTTGAATGAACTCTACTTGTTGAGGTCATAAACACGTGGCTACTCCCCGGTGATAATGATATCAGATGTATAAGGATAATATTGTAAGCGGGGTTATTATGCTCATAAACCTCTACTATTACCAAAGTAGCCTATAGGGGCCAATAATGATCAGCGTGTGGACAGTCGCTTGAGTAAACTTGCACTCTATCGGGGACATAAAGAAGTGCCCATTTCGTTTCCTTTAACATCGTCATCATATGCTCTTTATTTCAACTCTCATGTATGAAAAGTTAACTCTGAAATAACGTTTTACCATTTAGAAATAAATACATGCACTCACGAAAACTCCAAGGTAGACGTTCCCAACATTATGTAGGGAAAAACAAACTAAAGCCGAGATCAAAACCTATAATTCACTGGCCAACAGCTGTTTTGGTGCCGGGGTATTAGGAGCTGATTTTATATGAATTTGATGCCCTGAATTCAAATATGGCATTAGTTTTTGCCAAGGAGCTCAAATTTTTAAGATATAACATTTTAGTGAAATATACGCTACACTATTTTAAGTTAAATTAGTGGATCAAATTAAATACTCAACACAAAATTTTTATTACTATATTATAATTATATTTTTATTTTATTAAATTATACAAATATTATTATATACAAAAACAGAAAAAACATCATCGTCTACATAAAACAATCAAACCAGGTATAGTCACTGAACACTACGGAAGCTTCTTTTTCATGACTTTCTTGAATGTAAATTAGAACAGTCCCTTTTTAAACTCCAACAGTAATCTGCCATCATGTGTGTATCCCATCTTCCTTTGTAGCGATCCTTCATAGTTTTAATATCCTGGTGAAATCTTTGACCGTGTCTCCTAAACTTTCAGGAAAACTATTTAAGTGGCTGTGTAAATAGTGCACCTTAATGATCATGTTACAGCCAAGTGATTTGAAACTATTTAGCATCTCATTTACCATTTCAACATAGTTTTCAGCTTTGTGCTTGCCCAGAAAATGTTTGACTACTGCAACAAATGAAATCCATGCTTTTCGCTCAGTCTCGTTCATTGAATGTACGAAGTGAGGATCCTTAATGAGTTGTTTAATATGTGGTACATCAAATATTCCTGCTTTAATTTTTTCCGTACTCAACTGAGGCATTTTCATTTCTACATATGAAAAGCATGATCCGTTCTTATCAAGAGTCTTTACAAACTGCTTCATAAGGCCCAACTTGATATGTAATGGAGGAAGGATGATTTTCTCTCGCCCAACTAAGGGGTCGTTAATTATATTCTTTTCCCCAACGTACATGTTTTCTCTCTTGGGCCACTCTTTTCTAACCCAGTGGTGTGTTTTGTCTCTGCTATCCCAGAGGCACAAAAAGCAAGGATATTTGGTGTAGCTACTTTGCTGTCCAAGGAGAAAATTTACCATTTTTAAGTCCACACAAATCACCCACTGATGTTCATGATACTTTATCTTCTCCAAGACCAAAGCTATGGTGTTATATTCTTCTTTCATTTTTGTTGAGTGAGCAATCGGTATTGAGCCATATTTGTTGCCATTGTGCAGAAGGACGCATTTCAAACTTCGCTTTGAGCTGTCAATAAATAGGCGCCATTCATCTGGAAAATATTCAGGAAGAGCCATTTTTGCCAATAGTTCCCTAATTTCGTGACAAAATACCAGATTTTCATCTTCAGAGAAGAAGGATAGCAGATCCTTTTCTCTTGTGCGGTAAAAAGAATTTTTGGTTTCTTGTTCCAATAAATTTTTGTCGTTCAACCTGGAAGTCAATAATTCAGATACTTCTTTTGACAGGTTGAGATCTCTGATGAGGTCATTTAACTCGTCCTGGATGAAACGTTGAGGGATTGACGACATCCCCTCATAATCACTGCTACCTTCAAAAGAATCAGAAAAGTTATTAGAGGGAAAATACTCGTCCTCACATAGCTCTGGTAGCTCCTTAAATGTTGAGGGATCGGTACTTTTTTCTGAATGAGGAACAGGACGTCTTGCAGAAGCTAAATCAGGATAAGTCCACTTGTTACGGTTGTTTCGATTGATTCCAGTAATATTTATGGACAGCAGACTGACAATAGGGCAAGTATACTGGAACCAATATATGTATATGAGCTTTGAAACTGCACAAAATACAGTTAAAACTACACATTTTGCGTTAAACTGCACATTAAAAAAACGATTATCTGAAAAAGTAGAGCTGGCAGAGAAAAACAGATTTCATATTTGGATTCAGCGCCCGAAATATTACTAAAATCAGTTCTAAAATCCTAGGCACCAAAAAAAAAATTTTTTTTGTAGGCCTGTGTAATGATAGTACTTGTTATTTAGATCAGTGCAGAATTTATTCCCTAAATAAATATATATTGATAGGTAGATAGCAATACCAAAGTAGATTTAATCTTTGTTAATCTATTTTTCTACTAAATAATGTGATAAATATTAGATATTATTTACAACTGTTACCCTGACTCAAACAACACAAGTTTCAGAGTTTTTCCTTTCGTTTCTCTAAAACAAATATAGGATTGTCTCTTATCCTGCTATCACGAGACGCAGAGACTAACAAGATCAAAATGAGACAAAACCATATCCATAGCAACGGTTGCTAAGGAACCATTATTATTCACTTGGGTGTATCTTCCCCAGCTACGTGTTAGTTGACTTAGAATGTAAAAGAACGGCGTCTAAAGGCCGTAAAATTGAACGACATTCGACGGTATTGTGTTTATTGCAATTGGCGTTCATTGGAAAGGAGAAATAAAATAACGGTCAGCTGCTAAAGTGTGTTTGACTTTTGAGAAAATAATCTCAGATAATAATCATTGAACGATAGACATCGCAGAAATATACTTTTATTAAAATGTTTAGGAGACTATTTTGCCATCCTTCATCAGCCAACACGTGATAGACTTATAAGAACGGGTGAATAAATGGTTACAAAATACTTTTCTTGGAGAACACTGGTCAGTTTAGGTGAAAATTTAATCCAGTAATCTAGTAATGTACAGATTAAACACCTTCATATCCAATAATGTCACCGAGTAGAACAGAATAAATATATTTTGGAGCAGGTATTTAAACTATTTCTTCCTACATGTAATGCCAATTATAGAGACAGATAAATATCTTGAAGTTTGGTTGATGAATATCTTGAGCTCCGACGAATATTTATACATATAATTTTTAAAATAACGACTTAAAATTAAACTGAATTACTTTTACAAAAATTATTAAAGACAGCATTTTTAAGAGCACTAAGCTATCATTAGTGTCAGGTTGGCCGCTAAGAGCATTGGTGAGCTTTGAGGCAGCCGTTATAAAGACAAGTGTTCTATAATGTGGTCAGTTTGTCTGATTTATATTGGGCTTGCTAATTTAATATTTTTAAATTTTATCCTGCTCTAATGTATTGAGATATGATCGTATTGTTGATGTAGAGAATAATTAGAGTGATTTTAATCTCTGTGTAAGAGTGCCATGTTTTTCTCTTGTGATTAGCAAACTATGAGTATAATGTTTAATTGAGTATATTGTGTTCTCTAAATTTTATTTAAACGCCTCAGCCTGTAGAATGTCGGTACAGTCTAGTTGTACGACCTGGTGCTTGGAGCTCACATTTTGGTAGCGTTATGTTGTATATGTATGATTGTTTATTATATATATATATATATATATATATATATATATATATATATTTATTTATTTATATGACTATATATGACTTATATAGATAAATATATAGTCCTGAAGAAATACTCTCTATGGACACGACTCCAGTTTGTATTTCAAAGCATTGAACAAGTTCCAAAACAGTTTGTGTTAAAAAGTTAGCGATTTTACTCAAGATTTTATCCACAATAATAAGAAGACAAGTATACGTTAACATAAAAAAATTCGAGATAAAATTTTTTTAAATATATTGAGCGTCCTAGTTTTGACATAGCATATTTCAACCAAAGTAATTTCAATAAAAATAAATATTATAGTAGTTTATTTTAAAATGGCGCAACTAGAAATAAAGCTAGAGTCTCAAGTTTTCACGTCGCAAAATTCCAACACATGGTGTTCTTGAGGTCGAACTTTCCGTCTCGGATGCTTAGCAATGACATATTAGCAAATACCTTCATCACATGTCTAATCTAACCTTACTTTCTTTCCTTATAAATCCTGTAACTAGTGTAGCCTACATTTGTGCTTATGATAGTAGCTCTTTACGTTGAAACGAAATGCCTTTCTTTTACAAAACACTTGTCTTTTTAATAATATTGTGCACTAATATTATCCGTCTGGTCAAGTTATAACGGTAACCAAAATCTATTGTAACTAACACAATACAACTCCGCGGCCTCTCTTGTCTAGTTATACTAACAAACTCAAAACAATAACATACTTGGAAAATAATAATATGTTATTAGCTTGCTTCCTGATACGATAAAGTTCCTCACGCAACGTAATTCTGACCAGGTGAATGTCATGGACTCCTACTTTGCGTTTTTATACTCGAGATAATACACTTCGTATATAATACTTATAACATTTATACATACCTAACTTCTGGTTTTAATCTAACCGCACTTTTTGCAATCCGTGACGATGGGTTTAAAGATGTGGTTTCAATCGTGTGTTATCTGTGGCTTATTTCAACAGGGCTGCTGTCAGACACATGACGTCAATTTTAGGCTTGACGTCAGCGCTATTTTTATGGAAACCGTTATAGTGTGTATTGATTGTTAAATATCTATGTTTACAAAATATCTTTGATGAAACTAAGTTCTTCTACCTCTAAATTCAATGTCTGTTACATTTAAATATATATAATACAAATTTTATATATGAAATTCGGTGGGTTCCTACCTCCAGACGACATTTCTCGTTCAGTTTCATCTCTGTTCTACGAGGTGCCTTCCAACCCTTACTTCGGCCACCATATACAAACTTTCTAATTTCCGCTGGCTTTTGATGGTAACACGCACCTTTACCATGAACAACGATAGTGAAAATTTATGCTACTTTTGAAATTAAAAATAATTTTTCTTCTCTCCGCCACCCACAGTGTTCACACAAACGTTATTTTACCAATACAAGTCTATTTTAAATCAGAGCAAGTAACTGGATAAATTAGTAAGCAATTATTTGTTTGTTCGCTGGAAGGGGCTCTTTCATTTTGATCCAGTCACTACTGCAAAACTCCAGCCTCAGTAATGCTCCATATTCAACAACGGTCAAGTACAAGTGAACTGGTGAACCGTTACTAATCAGTTCGTCTTCCAATAGCTTCCAACCACTTGCTTCCATCGCGACATTTTCAATAGATTTACTCACTTCGCCTTCGCCCGGATAAACTAATTCCCTTAACCTGCTGGAGTATATAGACGTCTCCCATCGTACAATGGCTTTTGTTATGCGTCCGCAATAAACCTTTTGTGTAAAATCACGTTAAAAGAGTCCGGCTTTTTTCATAATAAGGTTTTGAAAAGGCTTCAGAGAGGTAGTAAATTGGAATTAAAAACGAATTAATAAAATGAAATTTGGAGGTTCCATAGAATAACAAGCAGCTCCAATTAGAAAACATGGTTTTATAAACATTAATTGAATCCTAGTGTTTGAAACCCCTTTCTTCAAACAACGTTCAAAAGTTAGAAATAATTGAATAAATTAATGGTATTAGGCAACTCGATAATTAATTGCTTCTTAAATTTAAATTTAGTACTTTAATTTTCCTACTACTACAGATTTTCCCACCACAAAATAAATATTTCCGAGCTTTATGTAATACATCAGAATAATCCTCACAGATACGTCAAGCAGTCTAGTCTGTGCCTTGAGGCACATCTGTGATTAATCACTCTCTTATGAAACCCTACCCTCGGGATCCAAACACATATGCCTCGTTAACAGTTGTACATCCACCTAATGTGTTGTTACTCTGCTGTTTTGATGTCAGAATGAATATATGGTTTTTTGTGTAAGCGCTATTTGTTTATGAGTAATAAATTAATCAGGTTAATAATATAATAAATTGACAGTATAATTAGTTTAAATTATAATATAATTAAAAAATATAAATTTCTCAGTTAGGTGAATCTTGATAAACATTGTGTCGACTTCATTTGATTTTTTTACATATGCTATTTAATAATATATACTCTAAACAAGAAAAGGTAATGCTAGATAGTTAGTGGTTACAATTTTTAAAAATATATAAACTCCATTTTTCAAATCCACTTGATACCGTTTAACATAGGTTATTAAAAAAAAAACGTCATAATATAGGACATAGATAACTATATAGCAATATTACTATGTATCAAGAGAGTATCCCATTAGGTTTAGTTTCGTTAAAGAAAAACAAAATAAGGTTTAGCAACGTAAGAAGTTACCTACGTCTTAACATAAGTGTGTTTTTAATGGCTATGGAAAATAACTAGTCCCATTCAGCAATTGGTTAGTTTAGTTAGGATATTTACCTTTTTTTCATAACAAAATTCATTATTTACAGTATATATCTTAAGAAACGTATATTTCCCTACAACATTGCTTTGTTGTGGCCCATGACATAATATTTAACAACGGACAATGTTTATTGATATTGTTCATCATGTCATTTATAAAATTTTCGTATTGTTAAATCAAGTTTCATTCTTATATATATATATCGGCTTTTAATTAATAATGTTACTGAAAAACTATCAAGTTACATAAGTTTATTTTAAAAAAATAACAGTATTTCGTACCTCTATAGGTAACATGTTTAAAACCAATTTATACAATATAAATAAATAAATATAAATATATATATATATATATAGAGAGAGAGAGAGAGACTAAATTGCTGACAGTATTTTTAAGTGGTAAAATAATATTATGATTAAGACATATTTACTAATAGATTATATCACTAAGGTGGCATGATACAGAATGTTATAACGCCATCTATATTTAAGGATAGTGTAATTTTAAATTTGAGTTGCAAAGATGACGTTTTATCAATAGTTTACCAAAGCGATTGATATTAACCTCCGCAGAAATCCGAGTCCAGGAGTAGTAAATGCAGTAAATACTCTTTAGGAAGGGGGGACGAGGGTTTTTCACCCCAAAACTACTTTATCGTAAATCTCTTCTTCTACCCCTCCGGCTTTATCTTAGATGTGGATTATGTGGTCTGCAAGATATATATCGACTAAGATTTGCGCCAACTTCCCAAATTGTCTTTCACCCTAACTGCTTCGTAAAGTATTTGGAGTCACCGTTTGTAATAACCTTTACGGAAAAATTATTAAAAAAAAATTATTATCAAATAAAATAGAGTGACTCATTGACCTTCATACACTAACTCATTTTTGAACTTTAACTAAGGAAAAACCTTGACAAAAGAAGTATTATTTACTTCCCTTTAAAAAAAAATATTTTCAATTTGTGCCACGTTATTTTACTATTGGAATTATAAATACAAAACCCCAAAGACTGATCGTGTATAAAGAGGTTTAAATACTGCTTGAAGAATTACTAATTGTTTTAAAAAATAAATGTCATTTTGATATAATTTATATTTTCATAATATAAAAACTAATCTTCCTTTTAACTTATACTAAACTCAAAGTCCAAAGATTTATAAGTTGACCTTAATGAATAACCCAAAGTGTAAAGAAGAAAATGGTAAAATTAAACTGCAACTTCTTTAGTTTTTTGGTTTCAATATACTCTAAATTAAAATAAAGAAATTAAATATATAGTATTAAAGTAATTAATAAACGATGTTTAAAAATGTAAGAAAAACTAAGAAAGTAATAAACATACAAAAATAACGTATTTTACCAGAATGTTAACAATCTTTACTGCATTTCATCTGGTTTTACTTAAAGAAAATTAAGAAACAAATTACTTACGGAGGAGTTTTATTGCTGCTTGATGACATTTTTATACAGCTATTAAATACCCTTAGAATGTTTATGTCGTCTTACCTTTGATGCAGTCCCTTTATTTGAAAGTTTTTATTACACTATAAAATGAAGACTTTCCTTTCGTGCTTTTTTGTGTCCTACTCATGACACTGGTGTTTAGGATCATGACATCTGGGTGGCATATGTTACTAAGCAATGTAAACGCTGAGTTTCCGGGCCGATTTTGGCTTCTTGGTGCAATATCGGTCTCTAAATATGCAGGTTTTCCTAATTTTTCAAGAATGTATATTTACGAAGTAAAAATGTTATGCGGTAGTCAGTTTTTATGCGAATTTCTATATTGAATTTCGACAACGTTTGGTAATTTGCAATTTTGGTTTTGACACCATGAAACATGAAATTTGAGTAGAATTACCATTTACCATTGTTATTAAAGTTATTTCATCTAGGTTTGAGTGAACCACAGATCTGTTAATACAGTCACCTTCCGATTATCCGTGGGTTTGGCGGGTACGATAGCCGCGGATAATCCACGGCAAATGCATTTACATACTGTATAATAAAAGGTAGTAATTGATGAACAAACGACATAATTAACAGAGTGTTTTTAGTTTCAGTTTTATACAGTATAATATAGATATGTAGGGTTAATAAAAATAGAAAATACACTACACAAATGGAATATATTATACTGTAGTTGTATTACCTTACTTTACTACAGTTCTGTATATACATATAGCACGTGCATACCTATTTAGGGTTTCTTATAATAGTCTGTTACTTGCTTTTGTTTGTTATGTTTGTAAAAAAGTATTTATTATTAATTTGGAGTTGCAAATTACATAAAATTAACTCACCTGCTATGGCACTGTCATCCTGTTCAAGCAAGGTATTCCCTAAGTCGCTCAACATCGTGCAGCGCTGTCTCGCGGCCGACCCTTGACTGTGAAGGAAGCTACTCCTTTTCATTGTATCCTGTTACTTCATAAGCTCTAGTAGCTTGTGCCACCATCTTGCAGCGCTGTCTCCTGGCCGATCCTTGGTTGTGAAGGAAGCTACTCCCTTTCATTGTATCCTGTTACTTCATTAGCTCTAGTAGCTTGTGCCAACATATTGCAGCGCTGTCTCCTGGCTGATCCTTGGTTGTGAAGGAAACAACTCCCTTTCATTGTATCCTGTTACTTCATTAGCTCTATTAGCTTGTCCCAACATCTTGCAGGGCTGTCTCCTGGCCGATCCTTGGCTGTGAAGGAAGCTACTCCTTTTCATTGTATCACGTTACTTAATTAGCTCTAGTAGCTTGTGCCTACATCTTGCAGCGATGTCTCCTGGCCGATTCTTGACTGTGAAGGAAGCTACTCCTTTTCATTGTATCCTGTTACTTCATTAGCTCTAGTAGCTTGTGCCACCATCTTGCAGCGATGTCTCCTGGCTGATCCTTGACTGTGAAGGAAGCTACTCCTTTTCATTGTATCCTGTTACTTCATTAGCTCTAGTAGCTTGTGCCACCATCTTGCAGCGCTGTCTCCTGGCCGATCCTTGGTTGTGAAGGAAGCAACTCCCTTTCATTGTATCCTGTTACTTCATTAGCTCTATTAGCTTGTCCCAACATCTTGCAGCGCTGTCTCCTGGCCGATCCTTGGCTGTGAAGGAAGCTACTCCTTTTCATTGTATCCCGTTACTTAATTAGCTCTAGTAGCTTGTGCCTACATCTTGCAGCGATGTCTCCTGGCCGATTCTTGACTGTGAAGGAAGCTACTCCTTTTCATTGTATCCTGTTACTTCATTAGCTCTAGTAGCTTGTGCCAACATCTTGCAGCGCTGTCTCCTGGCCGATTCTTGACTGTGAAGGAAGCTACTCCTTTTCATTGTATCCTGTTACTTCATTAGCTCTAGTAGCTTGTGCCTACATCTTGCAGCGATGTCTCCTGGCCGATTCTTGACTGTGAAGGAAGCTACTCCTTTTCATTGTATCCTGTTACTTCATTAGCTCTAGTAGCTTGTGCCAACATCTTGCAGCGCTGTCTCCTGGCCGATCCTTGGTTTTGAAGGAAGCTACTCCCTTTCATTGTATCCTGTTACTTCATTAGCTCTAGTAGCTTGTGCCTACATCTTGCAGCGATGTCTCCTGGCCGATTCTTGACTGTGAAGGAAGCTACTCCTTTTCATTGTATCCTGTTACTTCATTAGCTCTAGTAGCTTGTGCCTACATCTTGCAGCGATGTCTCCTGGCCGATCCTTGGTTGTGAAGGAAGCTACTCCCTTTCATTGTATCCTGTTACTTCATTAGCTCTAGTAGCTTGTGCCTACATCTTGCAGCGATGTCTCCTGGCCGATTCTTGACTGTGAAGGAAGCTACTCCTTTTCATTGTATCCTGTTACTTCATTAGCTCTAGTAGCTTGTGCCAACATCTTGCAGCGCTGTCTCCTGGCCGATCCTTGGTCCAAAATTCTTCGTCCGTGAATGTTGAAATCAGCATCATCCAATTCATTCAAATCCGGATATTTTTTAAACCTCCAAACAGCAGCTGCAGGTAAGCAGTAATGCGGATAAACGAGAGTTGACTGTAATATTTCCAAACGGCAACTGGTTGAATATGACCCTGTATATTGCAGAAGATGACGGTAACCTGGTGTTGAACCGTGTTTAGGCTAAGTTTCGACTCGAAATTAGTGTAAAATTAGTATAAATATAAAACTACTTTATGCAAAGAATAGAATTAAAAGAAAACAATAACAACTTAACAATTGTCTTCTAAAGTGTTCCTATATCAACGCCATTTAAAAATTAATGAAGTTTCAGAAAAAATCTTCTGAAAAATCTTCTGTTAAATTTGGTATAGTTGTTCAAGATGTACATGTGTAGAGCAATCTTATATACACAACCCTCTATATGTTTAGTTTTGTCCGATGACAAAATCTACCTCGGATCTGTACATGTGTTATAGATTTTACTCTCAATAGGCTAGACATACTACTAACTGATCTAAAATTCTGTCATTTATATTAGTTTATTCATATGAAACCATAACAAATGAGTCAGACACACAGATGTTACTTTCCCAGACAGTTTGGTTCTAATGGAGAACCGACTGCGGCGGTAGGGGTGGGCACCTGATGGATTGCGGGATTGCATGCTTCAACGAATTACTCGCTTTAACCTTTAACTTCCATTTGATTTTAATGCTTTATCTCTTCCACAGTTTCAACAAAATGAGCAATATATCATCTTCATGTCCGGGTTATAGTCGTGCCCAAAACCTGTTGTGAAATATGTTTTAGTAATTTACAATAAAGACCTGACTTATTCTAACTTGGGTCAGAATTTAACCGATAGCAAGCGGTGTTGGCCGATTTTAACCGAAGTTATGTCTGCAACTCTGATTCCAAACTGATGTAATAACTATTTTGTTTCCTTAATGCACCTACTGATTTCCATCTTATTTATATGTTCATTTAGTTTCGACTCTACGGTTAATTAGTTCAAGAACATAGACTATAGTTATCAAATCAGCTGTATTTTTTATACAATATACACTTTTAAGCTTCGATAAAGTTAATATAGAAAAAATGCATATTTATGTTTATGAAATAATTTACATTAACAGCAGATATGGTCATGTCTTTATATTTGAGTAAATAAACTAGTTGTAAGATAAAAACTATATTGTATTTATAAGTTTACCTCATACAAGCATACAACACTTATTATTCACTACAAAAACATAGCTTATGTATAACATAAATAAATTAAACCTCTATTTTAAACCACAAATAACTTTTTTCTTTATTTAACACCTTATGTACATTTTGATTGCATAGCAATCATCCTCAGAGGTAATTTACAATAAAAATACATTGAAACGACATTTTCCGGTGTATATATATTTGATGAAAAAATGTCGTTTCAATGTATTTTTATTGTAAATTACCTCTGAGGATGATTGCTATGCAATCAAAATGTACATAAGGTTTTAAATAAAAGAAAAAAGATATTTGTAGTGTAGAGGTTTTATTTATTTATGTTAAACATTATACGCCACAGTTGTTTTATACAGTTATAGTTTTTGTATTTTCACTCACATAGGGTTCGACGACACAAGTTGTCTTCATCAGTGTAAATTAATTAAACTGTTTAAAAGTGGGTTTTACGATGTTTATTTGAACCTCAACGTTTTGATACATATTCTAGATAAATCCTGAATTTAGATTAACTATTTTAGAATTTTCTCAATTTAATTTAAACAATACACACTGTGAAGTAAGTACATATATTTGTTGTCTTATGTAAAGAGTCGAAAGTAAATGAGCGCTTTAGTTTAGTAAACTATGTTATATTTCCAAATTAAATTTAAGATAAAAATATGCTAAACATTTTCCTTAGTTTAACTTTATAATTTTTAATGTTTATTCGTGAATTTTAAATTATTTCTTGAAGCTAGGTATAAGGACTTTCTTTTAGTTGTTACATTTAACTAATTTTTGAGGAAAATTTGAAAGCACATATTTAGAAAATGCAACGTCTTAATTACGTTTTGAAATTATTTTTACGTACTCATTGAAGAAACACCTATCTTACTCTCGTTGAGAGGATGTCTACTTTGCTATCATTTCCCCCTTATCCCAGTACCATTGAGTCTTTTCCTCTGTCCTACCACATCCCATATGCCTTTCCACACCATTCTTCATACAACAGCGTGTAACAAGTAAATCTTCTTATTACCCCGTTAGAATAGGTCTTCTTCAGGTACGATGCCTTGCACACGTGATGTCATAATGTCCCACTTATATTCTGTCCCAGGAGCTTTTATTTCCTACTTTGATCTTGCCTATATTCACAATCCTTTCCTATCCTTTGAAGATACTAGTCATATTCTCATCTCTTTAAAACTACAAAAATAATAAAATTTAGAAGAAAAGCTCTAATTTGATTCACTGTACAATTTGTATCTTCGAACACGTTTTATCATGAAACCTCTACGAACAGACGTTGTTCTGTTGGGGCGACAAAATAATACAAGCTCTTATTTATTGTTTTTTTTTTATAAGAATTGATCGCTTTTCAATGGACAGGTCATTTTTCTTTCTCTCGGCAAAGACTTTAGGCCATTAATTTGTCTAACTTCTAGTGAAGGACAATTTTCAACTGACAGCTAATTGAGTAATTATTCTTGAGTCGAGGAATGCGTCTACACGGCTGCGGAGGGGTAAACATTTCGTCGCTAGACAGTAGGAGCAGGCTTGCAGGGGCAGAACAAGGCAATTCTACTCGTACAATGATAGACTGATATAGATTGAATGAAAATATCAATTACACATCTATATAATGACGGACACCAACTCGTAATCGATAAGTTATTAATTTATCAAACTCGTTTCAATGAAAAAAGTTATCCTCATCATTATGTTTAGGTAATACAGTAGCTATACACAAATATATATTCAATGGCTAATACAACCATTGTATTATACATACTTACTAATGATGTTGGTCTTGCCATTCGAAACGCGTCTTAGAAATAAATTATTGATTGTAATTTGAGGCTTAGTATTATTTAGTTTATTATTATTATTATTATTATTGGTATTATACTTTAGATTACTTGTGATCACAATCAAAGCAAAAAAGTTTATATGTTCTCATGATTTATCATTACTTATTATCATAATTAAATGTTTAAAAAAATAAATGCACAATAATTTGTGCAATATAATACTACGCAATAGTTTATCACAAAGATAAAGTACGTTTTAATCCAATGAATTAGTATAGTTTGTGGCAAAATAGTGGATCGTTTTATTATTAACGTCTTAAAATATTGAAATGCAAATTTCATTAGAGAAAATTTATAAACTTCAACATCTCGTTACCTTTAATGACGTCATATTATACAAAACATGGAAGCTTACAATATATATTTTTATTAACATTATGCCAACCTATTTAATTTTGTTTACATTGATTAACTACATTAACATTGATTAATAATGAATTCGTGACGTAATGTAGTGAAATGAAGTACACTCCTCACAAATTTTGGTTTGTTGCACAACACGATCTAATGACGTAATCAGTGTGTGCAAAACAAAATAACTATTTCAAATTTAATCAAAGTTTAGTCGACTTGGTTTATTATAACAAGCTTCACTGGAATAATTTTATAATATTGATTTAGAAAGTAAATTTCAAAGGGAAATCGTTGATCATAACTATTTTTATACTTTCTTTTTTAAATTTCATTTAAAAGTAATTATAACAACCTTTGACTTTTACATTGTGTGTGATTGAATCTGCTAATATTTACATAGTGAAAATATTATTTTTTTTGAAAATGGAATAATAACTATTTTTAGTTAAAACAAACGTAATGCACATATGAGTAATACACATTAACATAAGACTTGTTGAAGAGATATTATTTGTTTAATAATTTATTGTTATCTATATTAATGACAATATGGTGACTGTGCTAAGTGAATTTTATTTTCAAAGAAATGCGATATATATATATATATATATATATATATATATATATATATATATATATATATATAGAATATCAAATGTGTTTTCCTGTTAGAATATTTTTAAGATCAAATAATATACACAAATACAGGAATATTTAATTTATTGAATAATAAACTCAAAGCTTTTCGTTGGTTTACATTACCAACATCCTCAGGAGTTACAATACTAAGAATGATAGAATGAGTTATCATTCTTTGAGTTTATTATTCAATAAATTAAATATTCCTGTATTTGTGTATATTATTTGATCTTAAATATATATATATATATATAAAATTCATATGCTATAGATATTATATTATAATAATATATAGATATTAAAGCACTAAAATTATACACAAGATTTTTTTATGACAAAAAATCAACTACTAAATGTTTGTTCAGTCGAGCTAAACACTCACTTAAAATGTGGCTTACTGAAATATATTGCAAATTAATATTAATAAAGTATCTTATAGGGTAAAATTATATAACTAAAATAAAATGTTAAAAGTTTTTTTTTTGCTTACGGGAAAATGATAATTTACGGAAATATAATAGAATAAATCTTATCTAAATACTTAAAAATCATACATCGTATATGTAAATATTACCTCATCATTTTGAAATCATACACTTTTGGCCAAATGGGGTTTACCTTTTAGTAGAGGTAAATAATTACAAAGTACCTACATAAATATTAATATTTTCTTTTAGTTTTTTAATATGTTTCTCTTAAGACAAAAGTAGTTTTAAGGGACTGTTTTGGTAAACCATCTCAGATGTAACTGTAGCCATTCCAAAATTGTAAGTCTAATAATTAATAAATATTTTACAAACCTGTAGGGTTTGAAGGTTAAGTGCGTCGTCTCTCAAAAGACGCGTCGTTAGATATTTTTATAAGTACCTAGAACAAATAAATAAAGACTGTAGTTTCGTAAATTTTTACAACGTTCAATTATTATTTAGAACTGATTTTATATTGCCTTACTTCAATTTCACAATTAGAACAAATTTATTCTATTACCATTATCTTTTACTTTCAATATTTTCCAATTTCCATTTATAACACTAAAAGCTTATTTCTGATCTGTATCGAAGTGATTTTATCCGTGTGCAACATAAACTACAAATGCGTTTGCCACCCTTCGTAGAAACAATATTGTAAAGAATAATTGGGAAAATAACCTCAGAACCCCCGGGAGTGAGGTTGACGTGCATCACGCGAGAAATCCCGACGGGCCTCGACACGAGGTGTCTCCCAATTGTCTGTAATTTATAAAATCAATACCCAGTTACTTTTGTTATAAAAGTGTTTGTTTTGCGGTGCTAAAAGGTTTATCCTGTTTGGCATCACTCTGTCTGCGTTTTCAGGATTCGGAGGTGGTGTTGTGTTCAAGATAACAGTTTCAGCAAAAATATATAGATTAATAATCTACAATAATCATCAAGCAGCTCTTTTCGGCTTTTTACTATGAAAAATAAAAGGATTCAAAGAAAAGTTTGCCTACGCAGATATAATGATAAATGGAAAAAAAGATTAGATTTTTTAAAATATTTTTTATAGAGGTAAAATATAAGTAAGACTTTAGTCAATTTTAGAAATAACTAAAGTCTTTTCATATTTTAATAAGTAAAATGTAAATATTTGGTCAAGAAAATTCACATAAGAAATGATTTTTCAGAGAAATGTTGCTTATCATATTTAAACAAAATATATGTGATCAGTTTTAAGGTAACAAAAGAACTGTCTCTATGAATTTAAAAATATTAAAACCTAAAAAATATTTAAAAGGGAAGTTTAAATTAATGTGGTTATGAAATACAGTGTTTCCCTAATTTAGGCATATCATGACATTTCACCGAAATAATTTTTGGTTAAAACATTGGTTTATATTAATAGAGAATAATAATAATTAGATTTATGTATCTTAAATGCCGTGTTACATATAGCGACTTTATTAGCTCCTGGAACAGATATGGCGATTTCATTTCTCGTTACAACAGATACAACTACTTAACTCGCCGGTACAAGGAACCGTTGCAAAATGTAACCGCTGACAGTAACTCGTTGCCACATTTGATGACTGTTACAGAAACGTACTAACCTCTCTGTGGAACATGCCCTTGTGAACTTTGACAGGAGACATATAGAAATTCTTAAAGGGTAGCTGCTCAACACAGAGAAGCTGATGAACTCACGACCTCAGGAAGATACAATGAAGGTATAATCGGGTGCTTCAGACTAATCATGGAACTTGTGAATAAGCCCCATTCTTTTTAGATTTATTTTAAATTTTGCTCATGTCATTTAGGAGTGTAAATCAAACATTTTAAATTTGTTTTGTCGTTTCTTGCTGAAAGACCGGCAAGTTCCAGTTCATTTAACAGATCAACCTATCAGTTCATTTGTTGAAATCGACTTGTTTTTAGCGTCGCGTTTTAAATAATCTACTGACCAAATGTCTCATAGACCCTGTACCCTTGTTGTACATATTACAATTAATAATAATAATAATTCACTACCAATATTGACATGGACGCAGAATAAAATCGAAGCAGAAAAAACGGGGCGTCGGCGAGTGCTATCCGCTCACGGTGAGTGTCACGTGATATTCATTACTCACCACTAAAGCTGGACACTAAAAACCTTTTTTTCTATTGACGTTTCACCGACGTGTACAAACCGCCGCTGCAGACAATATCACGTTGTGAGTAGCAGTCGCAGTTTAGGCAGCATCTAACAATCTGACCAAGCGTGACACGATCGAAGCGATAAGACGTACAGACAACGCTACATCCAAGAATAACGGTCGGTTCATCGCCTCACATTATAGAAGCCTTCTAATAATGGTATAAGAAAAAACAGCTGATTAAATAATATTTGACCTTGTGTTGATATTATTAAAGAAGAATTTAAAGAGGTTTCTGTTAGTAGAAAAACAGCTGATTAGATAATACTTTAGTAAGGGTAGATATTACACAACAAGAATCTAAAGTAGTTCCCGTTCATAGAAAAACCAGCTGGTTAAATAATATTTAAGCATGTGTAGATATTATTAAAGGAGAATCTAAAAAGGTTTCCCTTAGTAGAAAAAATATCTGATTAGATAGTCCTTTAGCAAGGGTAGATGTTACAAAACAAGAATCTAAAGAAGTTCCCGTTAGTAGAAAAATACAGCTGATCATATAATATCTAAGAAAGGTCAGATATTACAAAAGGAGCATTGAAAAAAATTTCCGTTAATAGAAAAATCAGCTAATTAAGTAATATTTCAGCAACGATATACGTTCTAAAAATAGAAATTAGAAGTTCTCTTGAATCAGAATAATCGTGGATTAGTTTTAAATGATCAAGTTAATTAGTGAGAACAGTTCACAAAGGTAAAACTTAGAACAGGTAACTCTAGATCTTACTACACATTAGTTTATTAAAACAAAAACACTAGTTTATTAAAACAAACAGACTAGTTTCGACGACGATGTCGCCTTTATCAGTGCTTGCTACCACTGTAGTAGCCAAGCAGTGATGAAGGCGACATCGTCGTCGAAACTAGTCTGTTTCTTTTACTAAACTATTGTGTTTGTTTTAATAAACTAGTGTTTTTATTTTAATGAACTAAAGTGTAGTGAGCTTTAGAGTTAACTGTTTTAATATTTACCGTTGTAGACTTTAAATCTTTTGGTCTCGTAAAACAAAAACTGTATCGAATTTTTTGTCATGAATTTGTGTTAATAAAAACAAAATTATTAATTCAGTCATAAAACTCCTTTTAGAGATTTCAAAACAACACCATCTGACCATCTGATGGTACTTTAACTGAATTTTCAGTTGTAATTCGAACCTCCGTAGATAAAATGGCGTCAATATAAACAATCTAATTTCGATCCGACCACTGCACAATGCCTTGTGACGTCATTTAACGCCATCGTCACGCGTGAATGACACTTCCCCTTGCGATCACAATGGCCCAGCGTGTCTCCATGGATTCAAAAATATTTAAAGATAATATATCGGAATCCGTGGCAGCGGTTGGCCTTTGTTCGCGCCTTTCATTGTTCGTTACATTCCTGCGAAATATCACGCCCGGAATTCCGTCGGTTGACGCAGATTTAATCATAATGCTGATATACCATTCGGCAGGAGATGTTAAATTTCAACTACTAT
Organism: Prosapia bicincta; assembly: GCA_036971475.1. NCBI lineage: Eukaryota > Metazoa > Arthropoda > Insecta > Hemiptera > Cercopidae > Prosapia > Prosapia bicincta. The sequence goes on along the minus strand of JBAIZL010000001.1, from coordinate 54,932,873 downwards.
ATGTGCCTGGCTTTTGGCCGTATTACACTGCATCGCCGATTTGGTGAATTTATAAAACGTTTAAGCAATAATTACAAAAAAAATTAAATAATCCGTATGTTTATGTGGTGTTTCTATTTATTTTTTATTACAGAGTAATTTTTCTCCTCAATTCTATTTTTTTTTACTTCATTGTATGGAAATTAAAGATAGTTTTGTTATTCCGTTACTTTTTGAAATTCAAAATGACATTTTACTTTTAGATTTTGCTTTTCACTTATAGCTTTCTATTATTGATGGATTACTCAGCCCTGTAATTCTGTTTTTTTAAAATATTAAATTCTTTCGTTGTTTATCTAAAATGAGTACTATAATCTGTTTATAATGCTTTAATTCTGATTTACTAAATGTTTTGTCTTTGGAATATTCTTAGGATATTATGTTAGGACAAAACGTATTTGATCTAGCCATTGCATATAATTTCTTTCAAAAAACGATAGAGGAAAATTAAAGGCATAGTTGTCATCAATATAAAAACATGAACAAAATGCAGAGGTTGTAGCAAAAAACACAATATTGAATGAAAAATAGAAAAAAAATAAATGAATAAGATAGTTAGTTGCTTGTTGTTTTCATCTTCAATTCACTGATTAAATTTTAATTAATTAATACTTAACTAAGTGAATACTTAAAAGCTTACTTGCTGACGCGTTTCGAAACAATCATTTCTTTTACGAAGCTGAGCCTCTAACGAGTAAAGGTTACTTAAGTATTCACTTAGTTACGTATTAATTAATTATAGTATAATTATAATTGAACAAGATAGTTAAATAAAGATAAACTTAAAATTATATAAAAAGGTAACTGGTAAAACACTAATAAATGAGAAGTTATTAAAATTATGAAAAGTAAGTACCCAATTAAAAAAAGACAAAGTGTAATTATTTTTTAAGGGTGAGTTTAAACTAGGTCGAGTTTACATTTGAAAAGAACTTTTTTTATTTGTCCTTCATTAAGGTCTAATCTTCGTTCCCTTCCTGGCAAGGTTGCATCTATTCAATGAGTACTTCTTTAATGAACGACTGCCCGAGGGTAGCCCACCCTTCCTTATTGCGTTCTACCCTTCGCAATTATGATTCGTCAAAGCATTTATTTCTCGAGGGCGAATATTTGATTTACTTCGATATAACGTTTGGTCTCTTTATTAACTGAAGTTCGTTGCGTTGGAAATATCTGCTGCTTTTGTTCAATATTTCTTCTTACATTGAAGAGAGCTCTTAAGGTTGGCATCTTAATTTTTTTTACAAAACCATGTTTAAATCCTTCTCTTTGAAACATACTTATGCACACACCCGCTCACAGACTTACATGCATAATATTTTGTTTTCCCGATCTATTACATTAGTAGGCTAAGTATTGCAAAGTTGTTGCATCACCGCAAGCTTTGTCAAAAACATCTTTCATATCCGCACGATAAATTATTCGAGACAACCTGATATGTTTAAGGTATTTCAAATGTAAAGCCTTCATGATAGTAATTTTTTTTATCATTTGAATTAGTTAATTTTTAATTATAAAACCACAACTGAAACGGTTTAAAAATTTGATAGAAGAAATGAACTCATTAATATATTATTGGTCCAATAATACGATTATTTAAATTGTTGAGTTTATTTTAACAAATGGCGTTTCAACGACAATGTCATCATTTTCAGTGAGTTACAAATCTAAAAAAACTTCATTACCATTTCAATAATGATATTATCATAGAAAGATGTTTTGAGTAAATAAACTTATAATTATGAGTTAGTGTACACCTTATTATTATTGTTTGAAGATTATTATAAGTTAAGATAAGGTAAGAAATTACAAATAACTAGATTTTGAACAGACGTATCTTTGATATTGTAAAATAAAGTGCTACTTGTTTCAATCAAGGTCAACTCCTGTCATGTTGTAGTCTATACCTTGGAAATATAAATATTCAATAATCATAAATATATGCAACTATGAAATGATGATATTAGTTATGTTTATAATTTTTCAGAAGATTTTACCCATTCTTTCTTTAATTATTTATATTCATGATTGTAATGACTACTGGGCTTTTTATCTTTTTGTGAACTAATTTACTTTTTATAATAATTTTCTATCTCTTTTCCAGCTCACTCTTTTATATGGTCCATTTTTTAATGTTTTTTTTTTTATTTGTTTAATTTCGCTATGTTGTTGTAGCTGTGTTCTAACAGACTGATAACTGCGCTACGGTTCCTCTTTGCTTTTATGGAAGCATGCCAGTCTTGTTTGTATGTTCTTGAATTATTATTTTGTGATTTAGTATTTGTCGTTTGTTAGTAGTTTAATTTTGTTTTCATTATGTTGTAACTTTATTCATTGTGTTTTCATTGTATTGTTCATAATGAATTTTAACTATTCATTTATTGCGTACCTTACCAATTACAATTTACTCCTTGTGTTTGGCAATCCAGCTTTCCGAGGTATAAAGCAATCTGGTTTCAAGCATACTGGTGAATATGGTTTATTGAATAAGTTTTACTTTAAACTTGTTGTTAGAGGAAATTATTTGTTGTAATTTAGCCTATCCATTAATGTTTGTAAGTGAGGGAAATATTTTTGTTTCAGATCCGACATCCTTGTGGTTAGTAACGTGCTGCAGAGCAAGAGTCTATGCAACATCAGGATGGTGAGTCATTAAGAAAGCTTTGTACTTTATCGTAGTGGAAACTTATTTTAAATGAGAGTAAGAAGTGTAAGCCTACTACAGGATTCATAAAGATTTCATTGTGCTGCATTTTCTGACAAATATAATAATGTGTTTCTGTATATATCAAGCACAAGCATAGAACGACAGATGCAATTCTGTCTTCCACTGTTCTGAGTATAGAGTTTGTTTTTTTTTTCAAATGTAGGTAGAAATAAGTTACAAGATTTTTGAAACGGAAAATATTATAACATTATTAGTTTGTATAAAGTCTCAAGACTTTATTTGAGAATGGTTTTTACTTTGTAATGGTTTTTTTCTGTACCTTCGTGTCACCGTTTGTACGCTTGTACAAACGTACGATTGTGTTTCATTTGGGTAATATTTGACCAGTTTTTAATTTCGATTTTTTCCTTATACATATGTTTCTTAAAAAACACGTTCTAAATCACAAACAACTGATTTCAAGCGCCGCAAAACTTAATACTTTTTAAAAGATACATAAATGATGGTGTTTGATACATAACCACATATTACAAAGATAATCCTGAAAGAAAGAACTATTTTCCTATAAGTTATACTATCTATATACCTACACTAAAATATAGCTAAAAGTATCTGGTTAGGAGAGATTTATTTTTAAAAAATAATAAAGGGTACACTTTTTGAATGTGAAATGTAGTAAAGTGTAACCCTGGCTCGTGAAAGAACTCACGTGAATAAACATTCAGTCATAGGGTCCAATGTAGCATTGTTCCTTCTGCTAATGTGCGAAAATGTTTATAGTGAACCAATGCCGACTTTATCAGTCAATCTACATTTCTTTTTCTTAAGAGTCTACCTTATCTAGATACTTTAAAGGTGTATTGTAACGTACGTCTATAATAATCTCGTATAACAAAGAAACATTTACTTTATTCTGCTTTGTGTGTTGCTGCACTTGCGTTACATTTCATATTTTGCAAATTTTAAGCATTACTGTTTGCGTTTGAAATTACACATTTATAGTTAAAAACTTTTCTTTAACACATCTGGAAACAAAAAAAAAAAAAAACAGTAATAACAAAAAAAAAATGGAAGGTAAATGGTATTTGGTGAACGGAGGACGCTTTGGTGAATTGACTACATATTGGCCAATTAGATTTATTTTCATTTGGTTTTGGTAATATTGTTAAGATCATAATTTAAAGAAAAGTATCATAATTTCGGGTAATCGACTTCTTTTAGTGTTTTCCACTAAAAGTACTTAACATTTGCGTTTTTCTTAGTAGTAATGGTACTTATACTAATACGATACAAGTTAATATGCCAACAACTTGACCAATCAAATCGTAACTTTTTATATAGCTTTAAAGTTACTATAGTTAAATAAAATATAGTTGCGCGCCTGATTCTTGGGCTGAAAATGCGCAAGATTGGTTTCTATTTAGGTTTCCCTCTGCTCTTCTGTAAAAACAAAATTGATCGTACTAATTATTTTCCTCCCTAACAGCTTAACACGTCATTTTGCTATAGGTTTAAGGCGATTAGCCAGAGTGATTACTATCGCCTACGAAAGATACAAAAGAATTGAGAATATATGTAAAATTTAATTATGAACATAAAATCCCTGGATGATATAGATATCACATTTCATAGATGCAGGCCTGTCTGTCGGCTTCATAAGAGAGATGATTAAAACAGAAAACCAGAATGAATACAAATACAAATTTGTAATTATATATACAACATTCTAAGGTTTGATAAGCTTATCGGCATCTTTTATTGCAATATGTTTCCTTAAGGTGAAATATTTTTTTTATCCTGAAAATAAAGCTAAATCTTTTAATACTAATATTTACGTGAAACAAAAGTAGAATTTCTCTTAACATTTATGTAGGTTTAGTGGCATTTTGGTTGTGAAATGACCATAAACTATATGCCTGGATTAAAGAATTGCTTTACATTATCCAATCCTGTACTTTAAAAAATTAATGCATACTGTCTCATAGTATAATAAGGCTTTGAAAAGGTAATACATGTAATATATTGTAAATAAAGCTGTTTGCATGCATAGTTTATAAAACGTAGTTACATGTAATCAGATAGTAGGCCTATATAATTACAATGCATACTGTCTCATAGCATAATAAGGCTTTGAAAAGGTAATACATGTAACCTATTGTAAATAAAGCTGTTTGCATGCATAGTTTATAAAACATAGTTACATGTAATCAGATAGTAGGCCTTTATAATTACAATGCATACTGTCTCATAGCATAATAAGGCTTTGAAAAGGTAATACATGTAATAACCTATTGTAAATAAAGCTGTTTGCATGCATAGTTTATAAAACATAGTTACATGTAATCAGATAGTAGGCCTATATAATTACAATGCATACTGTCTCATAGCATAATAAGGCTTTGAAAAGGTAATACATGTAACCTATTGTAAATAAAGCTGTTTGCATGCATAGTTTATAAAACATAGTTACATGTAATCAGATAGTAGGCCTATATAATTACAATGCATACTGTATCGTAGCATAATAAGGCTTTGAAAAGGTAATACATGTAATCTATTGTAAATAAAGCTGTTTGCATGCATAGTTTATAAAACATAGTTACATGTAATCAGATAGTAGGCCTATATAATTACAATGCATACTATGCATTACGTTTATAGAGCATAATACACTGCTGACGTTCTACAAAGTAATAATTAGTTCAAAGTTTAATATCTGTCACACGCTTCCATTGATGTCATTACATGGGAGATAATTCCTCCAAATTTTAGCATTTTAGGTTTTGTCACGATTTTTCTATTATTGATAGTAAATGAATGATAATTCATCTAAAGTTTAGTGCTGTAGGCCTACGAACAGATTTTTCTTTTGTTGATACTTAATGGAGGATAATTCCCTTATAGTTGAGTGTTTTACACGTTGTCACGATTTTTCCATTGTTGACAGTAAATGGATGATAATTCCTCCAAAAGTTAGTGTTGTATTTTTAGACACTTTGTAACACTGTAATTAGCATGCTCAGAGATTGTTCTATAGTTGAGAGTAAATGATAAGTTAATATACATAATGTAGATGTAATCTTATTTGATAAAAGTGATTATTAGTTGTAAACAGGTGACGAATCGTCTGACAATGATAAATAATTTGCGATCGTATAATAATTTGCGATCGTATTAGCAGTTTCAAAATAACAGTTTACTTTATAAACTAAAAAAAAGACACCTAGGCAAATTTTCTAAAACAAGTGGAATTTATAACATGATGCGAAAAGATGATAATTATTCTTAATTCATAGTAGAGCTGGCATTAGGATAAATTATTGGCAATAAATTATATCTGAGGGGTTCGTTTTTTTATACTGCAGTAACAATGGCTTTTAAAGTACTAACTGTCAGTAAATTATTCTGAATATTTATAATGACTTATTTGTGAGGAAAGTAAATGAAACTGATTCTCCGTTCAACTTGATTATCTTACAAGAAGTAAAAATCAGGACGAGTTTCATGTCTGCATTTACTAAAAGGTTTTTTTAAAATATACTCTTATCTTAACAAAAAGAAGCAGCGCGAATAGTTTTTAATCTGCAACGATGAAAGAAAAGTAATGTAAAATAAACGACAGACCGAACACGATACGCAGTGGCGTTCTCCCATTGTGTTTAACAATAAAGAGACGCTCGAATTCATCGGGAAATGGAGGCGAATATGGAAATGGACCGATGAGCATTGCGGTAAGTGGCCCCCCTCCAAGAGCGTTCACCTCTGCTAGGTCGAAGGTCAGCTGATTGCTCGAAAACGTCCACTGGAACTACTTTTGCTGTTCTTTCTTGGTTGTTTCTTTTATATTACGACAGAAGTTATTGCTGCAAATTGATTTTTTTCAAAAACATAGATTATTTTTGATACCAATATTTTTTTATACATATAAATATTTTGTTTTAGGATATTATTATACATTAGTTATTACTCAACCCTATACAATTGATATTACTTTGTTATACTTCTGTTATGTTCAGTATTATATATTGTATTAAGATGATTAGTAATTTGACTAAGGCCTTCTAAATTCTGGTTTGGGAAAATAGTAATAAAAATTTGTATAATTAAATGCCTTTAAATGATCTAGAATTGAAAGATTATGAAATGAATACTCAACAGTACTCATTTTAAAACATAATAAAATGCAAAAAATATTAAAGTTTATTGTTTAAATGGTTATTTTTCCAATCGTACTACTGATAATACGCCTAAATATCTAGGCCTATATTATGTATTACTGAATATGTATGTGTAGGCCTATTACTATATATCCCAGTTATAGAAATTATTACATGTTAATTTTTATTACACATTCATTATATATAATGTATTAAAAATATTATTAGAAGCAGAATATATTATGTTCGTCTGAAAACTTATCTGTTCAAAATTTTCTTGAAAGAAAATGAACAATCTGTATCGAATTATTTTATTACTAATCTCTACCGTAAACAAGACTCAATACTATAACACTTTAGAAACATTATACTTTGAAACAAACATTTTTTCTACAGTATAACAGTAATTTTAAAGTCAGTTCCTAATAAATAAGTAAATTCTTAGTTTTTGTTACTTGAAGGATTAGAATGTAGGCCCTACTGTATTGTCAGTTTTTTGTTTTAATGATGATAAAAATATTACATCAGTTGTTTTGACTTTAGTTAGTATTTTGTCGTTTTGTGCAATATCTTTGAGTTCTGTAACATTTCAATGTTTGAGCATTTTTATTGGAGTACCTTTGTCATAGGGAATATATCTCAGGAATGCAACATCAGCATGTTGGTATTGAATTCCTGTGTCTGATGCAAAACATCTCCCATCTGGCAAGCTATGCGATCCGTTTTGTGTGCGTAAGATTCAGCAGTAGAATATAACAGTTGTTTTGACTCTTTTACCTCATCAAAAATATTACTTGTACTTATGTCTCTCGTATAGGAATATAGGTTTTTAATTTTTATGTAAAAACTACAATATATATATATATATATATATATATATATATATATATATATATATATATATATTTAATTCCTAATAAACTATTTTTATGGTTTATTTAAGTCTAGGAAATAAATTTAATCAATTTAGAGAATTGGCGGTTTATAAAACGTTTTGAGCATTTCCGAATCAAAATTGTGTCACACAGGAATGTATCAAAAATGATAGTGTTTTTTTATCAAGTATTTTGCTGAAGAGCTAGTTCTGTTGTCTTGCATTTGTCTTGCACAATACAAAAAACTAAACGAATTACAAAGAACAAGAAAAATACATTTTAACAACTAAATTAACATTTGTTGATTCCATCTTCGTGTGAGCTACTAGTAATCACTAAACACTTTTAAATGTTTTAAACTTGCCTATAGTAGCACTTACTTTGCTTGTTGAGGACGGCCGTTTCGGGAGATGTGTCCCTTTGTCAACTCAGACGGTAACTGATCTCAAGGTTTACGTAGGTTAGGGTGGGGTGGGATATTTTGGTGGTGTGGGTGTATTTTGTGTGTATTAGGAGCTACGCACTTTTTGACATCATAACTCCTAATACACACAAAATACACCCACACCACCAAAATATCCCACCCCCACCCTAACTTACGTAAACCTTGAGATCAGTTACGGTCTGAGTTGACAAAGGGACACATCTTCCGAAACGGCCGTCCTCAACAAGCAAAGTAAGTGCTACTATAGGCAAGTTTAAAACATTTAAAAATGTTTAGTAACTAAATTAATTCTTTCTTTCAAATTTAATTCTAATTCTTAATACGGGCTCAGATATACCAAGACTGAGGCTTATGAAAAAAAATGCTAAACTTATAGTAGGCCTATATTAAAGACTTTTTCAGTAATACATTTTCTGAGGAAAAATATTATAGGTTATTAAAGACAGTAAATACTTACATAGGAAAGACCGAACAAAAACATGCTGCTGAAATAGTAACTAAATTGCAGTGTAGATGTTTATATCTTTAAGAAAAAACTGTTTTAAACTGTGTAAGAAAAAACCTTCGATCCTAAAGATTCAGAAAGAAACTTTTGGCAAAAGTAAAAAGAAAACAGAAATAGGTTCCATTATTAATAACGAATAAAAAATAACAAAGGATTGTCCCAGTATAGCATTAGGATAGTTTTGATTTACAGTTGTACACAATATTTTTACTTATTATTTTTCACAATGCATGACATGTGATGTGGAAAGCAGTAGTTACAATTTCCAACGTACACGATATTATGATCCAATATTGCTATACATTACTGTCTTTCAGAAAATAATTTCCCTTGTTCAATCAGATAGATAACTATTCAATGAATGCTCAACCAATTACCTGTCGACAGCTGAAGGATATCTCAACGCTTAGAGGTTAGAGTTCAGTCTGGAGTGAGTGAGTGTATTGTTGCACAGTGGTTGCAAGATACTGTGTTTGCCCTTTCAATGGCTTAGGGCACTCGCAGTATTTCATTAGCCAAGAGAAAACCTGTAATATAAGATTGGCAGATTTGTGAACGAAAATATTAGCTCATATATTTTAGTATGATGAAATTAAATTTATTGGTTTGGAGTTTCTTTATTTAAAACCGATTTATAGTGTGCACCAGTCTTATAAATGAACCGTTTTGCATAAAACGTGTATATCTAATGGAAGTATTATTAGAAAAATTGAAAGTGAAAAAACTAACATACTGTATGATACCAGACCAGACATTTAAGCGTTGGAGCATTTCAAATAGCCATTGGTTGTTTAATGAATTATTTGTGATTGAACTATTGTGATATATTGAACTGATTTGGCTGTAACAGTAGACACAAGCGCGCGCGCACAGAGAGAGAGAGAGAGTAATTTGTGATATAAATAATCGTATGATGATTTATTTGAAGGAAAATACGGTTGAGAGGAAACGTATTCAATATATTTATTTTTAACTACATTTGTTAACTATACTTGTTTTATGTTCGGCAACTTATTTTTTTGCCCTTATCAAACCAAAATCACTTTGTTTTACTTCACAAAAACAAAGTGCTTTTAATTAACTAACAAATGGCCAAAGTGAGAAGTCAAAATGCCATACCTCCTTTACTTTACAACGGAATTTTCTAGCGAAGTGAAGGAGGTATGACGTTTTGCCCTCCCAAATTATTGAGCATTTGTTTTTTAAATATAAAGACTGTTTTTTATAGCAATAAAGTTTTAGATTTGATAAAGGCGAAAAAGAAATTTCCGAAACGTTGCTAAAGTTAAAATGAAATGTATTGACACATATTCTTACATCTATTTATTATCTATTTTCTTTTACAAAAAAGTAAAGATATCATTTCGACCGCAGGATTGTATTTCGTATTTTCATGAGGACGGTTTTTGAGCTTATATCTGAGCTGTGTTACGAATATCGGCACAATGGAGTTCAATGGGTGTGTCAAGGTAGGGTGGGAGTTCTGTATTAAAATATTCACTTTGACGTCACTCTTGTATTTCATACAATATATCTATATTTGTTATCATAGATGTTATTACGGAAGACAGTTAACATTCTATATATCTGTAAGTGAAGTGAGGTTATATCTCTTTCAACTTCATCCGAAATATAAAACGTTTCAAGTGAAACTTCTTAAGGCGTAGCATATAAAAAATATTAATGGAATTAAATACGTAGGACTTCACTTCTTTACCTGAGAATTCCTGCAAGAATACGAGGGTCATCGAATTATCCCGAAGTCCGAAGTTAAAAAGTAACTTTAACCATAACAGCTATTTTCGATTCCAGTTAAAGGATGTTTTTAGATTATGTTTGTATAATTTTCAAAAGAAAATGTCTATATATTCCAAAATATCTAGCGTTGCCTATTTCAGTGATTAGTTTTGGGCACAATAAGAGGGCCTATAGCTATGCTACAGAACGTTCTTTGAACTTTAACTCTTTGTTGAAGACAAATAGTGCGGAAAGACGAGTTAGCAGAGCTATAGCTCACAGATAGTTCTTGGTAAAGTGTAGGGGGTTTGATGTTTTGCCTCCTCATATGAACTCTAAATGTAAGGACGTTGTGTTTCATAGCACTACAGGCTTGATAAGGGCAACAACTCAGTCGTAGAAACGTCGCACTAAATAAATAACCTTTTAATTTGTCATTTATTCAATGCTTATCTCGAGTGCTCAAATAAACTTGAAAAAAATTTTGTAATATTTAAACACCCTTAACATTATTAAATATATTTATTTTCAAATTTTAATTATGTGCGTACATTGGATTTATGTAGCGCAAATGTAACTCTGTGTGTGTGTGTGTGTGTGTTTGTGCCTGCGGGTCCACGCGCATCCTCATACTCTGTAGGTATTTATGAAATGTGAAATCTGTACATTAGGTTAAATGTATAAAATAAACACATAATCACACTGAAACAGAAGTCAGATTGATGAAAATGCAAATTAAGTCGATTTGAATTCGAAAAGGCCATTCCCGTCCAGTGCAAAAGAAGAAGAAATAGATAAAATCACTATTACAAGTAACTTCTTTAGGAGTTTAGGTCTTCAGTTATACGTTACGATCGTTTAAATCAAGTGCTGACATGATTATGTGTCCTATTAGAGCTTTAAGTTAAAAAGCTTTGGTTTAACTTTATTACTGTAAAGTTCGCGATAATCCGTGGAATTGGCTCGCCGTTAACATTTCTGGCACGACCGCAATCTGGGTTACCCACCGCCGTGATTCCAAAATATGATCATTTACTTTACGACTTCCCAAGAACGGAATCGGAAATCCATATTGAAATGCAACTCGCACTCGGCGCTAGGCTAGATGGCGCTGGAGTAGTAATAAAATTTAATCACTTGCAAGTTAATATTGAACACGGTTTTCTGCTTTGTTTCTTTCCTTACATTTGGTAACTTTGTTTCCTTCATTATTTTTACCAAAACCTAAGTGCTTTCGAATTTGTGTTTCTTTCTCTGCGTCTCTCTCTCTCTCTCTCTCTCTCTCTCTCTCTCTCTCTATCTATCTATCTATCTATCTATCTATCTATCTATATTTATCTATCTATCTATCTCTATCTCTCTTTCTCAATGGTGATTCTTTTACTACTATTTTGCTTTATTGTTTAACTTATTAAGCCGTAGAGTTAATGTATATAATTAAAACTATTGATATCCTAACGGGTTTCTAGCATATTTTTTAAAGGGATTTTCTTTAAGCTCCCTTAAAAATAAATAAACAAAATAATATAAGACTACTGGGATTTTGGATGGATTACTCGCCAAAGAGAATGATTGAGTATTTTGGAATTGAGAAACGACTTGCAGTTGGCTAGCGACCACCAACAGATTACATAACCCCAATGGACAGCATTAGTATCATGAATTTCCTCTAAGCCCGAACGTTCTATATTATTTTCTGATTAGTGATTTGAATCTCCAACGTATTGACTTTGTCCTTTATTGTTCAGAAGATTTAATACTGTCTCGCACAAGGATCAGTCTGATTGAGTGCTTGGAAGAAGGCTTAATAAAAGCATTGTTATTCTGATAATAATGTAGACGATCTCTTCATTTATAAAAAAATATGCTCGCGGCTCATTTCGAACTAAATTAGAACAAATTTATTTATTGTGTGATTTCAAGAACATATAATATTACGATCTTAAAGATCAAACTTAGATTACATGGAATAAAAAATAATTACGTAGATTTTGTAACAAAAACGACAATGTGGCCTAAACAATATTTGCCAAACATAGATTTACGGTGTAACATTTATTATGTAATTCAAAAAATAAACCTTGTAATAAAAATAATTTTATGTTTTATAATAAAAACGCAAATATAAGTTAATATAAACCATAATTACATATAATGTAGTTTATTTCATTCATACATTTTTTAAAATATAATTAACTAATTTGAAAGTGAAATGAAATAGAATTAAATAATTTGACTTCTGTTAAAGTGTATGTTGGGTGTTAAAATTGTCAGAGAAAAAGGTTTTATAGTTGAATTTCCTTTTACAGTTTTAATAGAGCTATCTTAAAAACCGAAATAAAATCCTCTACTTCTTTAGGACATTGTTGTGGTTATCTTGAAACCAATTTAATAAGCTGTGAGAGTTCAACTAAAGTTGAGTAAAAATTAGAAAGCTATTTAAAGTTCGCGTCGACAGGGTGTGAGAACGACTTGTGCGGCGTTGCCACATCGTCATCACGCCGTTTTTCCCATTTCATATCTTAACGAAAGCTACAGAGTACACTGTAAACTTCACTGAAATCCTCCAGAGGAATATAAAAATCCATTTGGGACAAATTGTATTGAAAATCCTTGATAACTTGCTTGATTGGGTGAACACACCGACTTCTGCAGTTAAATATCTTTCTAATTTTATTTCTTCTAAATGCTTTAACAACAAGTCTGGAAACGTAAACTGTTTATTTCCCACACATCAAGGCAAGACTCAGTTTACAATCTGCCAAAATGTTCTGTATGTGGAGGACTGATTATATATGTTTATTTGTACTTATGAGAACATTACAACTAACTATTGTAACTATTGTAACCAGTAAACAATGATTAAACTTATAGCTAGAATTGTTTTTTAAAGTCAATGATTGAACCACTGGGAATAATTTTCAGTCTAAATTCTTTTGAATTTAAATTAAAATAAAAACATTTACCAAAACAATTCAAAAACCTAAATTCAACAGAATACATTTTTACAAAAGTATAAAAGAATATAGGCCTATTCCTATAGAAAAATAATATTCTCCGTTGTTAAATAAGAGTTGAAAATTCGTTATTTTGCTTTATATCGCAAAATCACGTATGGAGCAGTATTTCCTTTTAATTATAAAATATTTTTAGTCGGAATAATATAAAAAGCTTTACATGAACCTTCAAAACATTTTAATGTAATTGAAAACAGTTACCAATTCTGTCTGTTGCGGCACACACAAAACATCTAGTATTACAGGGGTGCCAACCCCGATAAAATATTGAATGTCAACTGCAGAAAAGAATCAGCATGATGGATTAGCTTTGAGAGGGTCTTGAAAGCAGCTGGGACGTTATCAGATGTGTCAGCTGATTGGGAACGTTAATCGTTAATTGAAACTAAAACTGCAGAGGCGAGGGATGTGTCGTCGGGAGATAACCCTGGGCCAGACATGTTGAGGAAGGTTGCAGGGCGGGGGGAAGATAAGCTTTGGAGTCATTAGGTGTGAATAATGGTTTGTATCTTTACGGTTGAGAGGGTTTAGAAATCCCCATCCTTTCGGTTTAATGAAGGAAAATCGATATTGTCATCCGTCGAGTAAAATTTAAACCAAACTAATCCCCAACTTAACTTACAGTTTGTTCACAACTAGTAATAATCTGTACGTGTTGTGATAATTTTGATCGTGCGTGCTTGAGCGCATGCTACATATGGACTTTCAAATCTTCCCATTTTTTAAATTTCTTTATCAATCCCATCTCCTCAGGTAAGCCTAGATCCTACCTTCTCTCTCCGTCCATGCGGTCTCCATTGATTTGCAGTTAATGTTTGAGTTCTACGTACCTTTTCAACCATTATACCCTCCTTGTATCTCTTCAGCAGTAGTTTGTTGAACCGTCTTCTTTAGCGGATTCTGTTCTGAATTACTGTTTCCTGTCTTTAATTCCTGTGCAGTTCCACAGTTCATACTTGTTGCTTTTAGTTTTGTCTTCTTTTCCTCTTTTATGTGCCTTATTCACCTCTTATATGTTGCTATACTTTTACATCTTATATAAAGAGTTTGTCTTTTACTTGATGGTGGCAGATTATACTGTCCAGCAACATAATACTCTATCGTACTATCAATTTATAAATTGTTTTTTAAACTTTATTTCCGACCCTTGATTTAGATATTTTCCAAATAGTTTTTTGTTGCCATGTACTTAATTTCACCTTGCTTGTTAGCAACTAATATTTGTTTGTTAGAAAATATTAGTGAACTTAGTGTCGTCTAATTTTATAAAATGTTTAGACTTTTACCCCTTCAGGCTCTTCGCTGCAAGTTTACCAAGGTAGGGAAATGTTTACTGGGAACTCTTTATTGAGATAAGTTTGTGGGACGCTTTCAATTTTGTGGATATTTATAAATTGAATTTGAAAGCTTATGTTAAATAAATCGAAGTGTCATTTGTAGAATTTTTTGTTGTTAACCGATTAAAATAACCTTAAAAACATTGATATTAATATATTGCATATGTAGGTTACAAATTTAAATAAATTTTTAAAACATGTTATCAACAAATTAACCTAGGTCTAAATTAATATAAAGTGTTATACGCTGATGCACGATATTTGAACTTGAACAAACGGAATAACTTTTCTTAATTAATTATTTTTTTGTAGAGAAAAATCTTATTAAATTTTAGTATTTTTATACATTTTTTAATTTTATAAATATTCAAGTCGCAAATTATAAAAACGTGCATCGAAAAAAAGTTCAAATACAAAAAAAAATCATATTTTACAAAACATATTGTTTAGCAACTGCATATAAATAGAATTAAACAAATAAAATAAGTCACTAGAGTACTATATCCTGAAACAGAGATTTTAAAAACTCCATCTGTAATGAAAAAATCTAACATTCGTTCAATTTCTCAATACAAGCCTAAAAAACGTAAATATTCGTGGCTTGAAAAATCTGAGCCGGGTCATTATTCTGAGGGATGAAAATGGTTTGACATCTTACTAATCATCTCATAACTCATCAATGATGTCATGAGACCAACAGCTATGAAGGCTAAACATCTTCAATCAAAACACTGGTATGACAAATAAATTAGTGGAAAATAACATCTACTGCCTAAAATACTGGTGGATTGACGATTAATACATTAGACAAGTGTCTTAAGGTACTCGATAAGACGATGAAAGTTGCTTTTTGAAATAAAGTTTTATGCAAGTAAAGAATATAACAACCCAAGAAAATGAATAACATTTTACAAAACTATTCTAAAAAGTGTAAATAAACTTCAAACCTTAAAATAAAAGACTTATACGAATCAAAGGAGACTAACAAAACAAAAAACGCATTAGAACCGAATAGACGAAGTTACTGGAGTAAATAAATATGGGCGTGACTTAGGATATAAAAGGAATGTACAGACCTAATGAATGAAACAATAAATAACAAAATACGAACGAAATATGTGGGTAGTGTTGAAAAGTGAATGTAAAATAAACCTCAGCACACCACGTTAAGGGAAGAAAAAAAAAGAGAGGAGAGGAAATAAACGAAAAGGAAATAACCACATATATATTTCTTTAAATTGCAATAACAATAGGCATATGTTACTGGGGAAACAGGAATAAGGGGATGAGGGCGTTTTTCACCCTAAAACCGAATTGAAATTCAAGAAACAACTCGAAGAGGTTTATTATAATTCAGCGAGGATCGTTGCCTCCTAACAAAACCCAAAAAAGTCAGTTTATTATTTAGAGACCTTGTATTTAGTAACGCTTAAAGTTTGTTTTTCTTCTGTGCTGCGTGAATATTTATGTTCAAATCTACAGCAATATTTCTTGTAAGTACAAAATATCTGCGTAAAAGAGGTTGGGGAAACCCTCGACTCCGGAGAGTTTTTTTTTACTGTAACTTAACTTGAAACCGCCTCTAGAAATAAGATATCAACTTTAAAATTATAAGATATTCAGTTTGTTATCTGTATTGACGATTATAGCACGCGCTTGCACGCATGCACGCACACACAAAAGATAGACACAGACGCTCTCTCTCTCTCACACACACACACACTCTCTCTCTCTCCCTCTCTATCTCTCTCACACACATTCTCTCCCTCTCTTTCTCTCTCTCTCTCTCTCACACACACACGCTCACACACATCCTCTCTCCCTCTCTCTCTCTCCCTCTCTCTCTACCTTCCTCTCTCTCTCTCTCTCTCTCTCTCTCTCTCTCTCTCTCTCTCTCTCTCTCTCTCTCTCTCTCTCTCTCTCTCTCTGTTACACACTCACATGCGCGCACATGAGCGCCCTCCCAGAAAACATGCACAAATTTTGGTGTTTTATGATAATATATAGTGAGAACAATAATTTGTAACAAGTTGATCCTCTTTAACAGTAGAAGCAACTTACCATAATCATCTCAAAAATTTCTAATTTCAACCAGCAGATGTTGTGTTGCTGCCGTAAGTACAACTGAAGAGCTAAGTTCAGTAAATTAACAAGTTTATATAATAATAATAAAATTACTTCCTCCGATACGGTAAAAGAGTTTTTAAAATTATTTCTACTATTTTACTTAATTTAGGTCAAAATTATACCATGAATTAGCTTAAAAAATATCACGAATTAGGATAGACTTTGGCGTTGTGAAGAAAAGTACATGTTTTTGATATGATTATTGCAAAGCTTAAATATTACATTAGTCAACATAAAAAATTGAAAATATTTCTGTTCTAAAATATTGAACTAAAATTCTTAATTTCTTCTAGAAAACTATATGAAAATGATACAAAAATTTATTATCTTTGGTAAGCGAAGCCGAGGAAATGTTAAAGTAATGGAAACCAGAAAGAAAAGTGGGAACAAAAATTGACAGAATACATAAAATAAGCATCAAACAAAACATATAACTATAAAAATTGTTTAAACTTCGAATAGGCGTTAGTGTTCCCCAACAAAACACCATGTTCTACTTTTCCTGGCTTTTAGTAAAAGTAAATAAAAAATAAAATGAAGGTATTATATTGACATTGAGGCATTTAATAAGGCAGAAGTGGCATCGTTCTAATATTTACATGATTTTAATATCTGCCATTTGCGACGACAACATGCATTTCCAATAGGTGAGGGTGGGGAAGAGGAAATTAGTGGTGGTAGACTGATAGGGTGCGCGGGAAATTGAGTTAGGGGATGCGCAATCCAATAATGCGCTCTTTGGGAACCAGAGAATTATTACAGCATTGAAGGTCATTCAACTTCTGTTAAAATTTACCCAGTAAATTATACACTTTTACAATTATATTCTTGGAGAAGATTTGAAAAAGCCAATGGAATTGATTCAACAACTGACCGGTTGCGATCTTTTAAATTGTTCATATTATAAAGCATAATCAAAGATTTCTTTGTATTTATTTACCTCAAACCAGTCTTATTGTATTTTGTTTTTCAAGTGTTTAGTAACAAACGTGCCTTGCAATTTAGGCCTAGCTATTATACGTTGTACTTACAGACATAATACTGTTAGGAAAATTATTCTGCTTAAATCCCCGCCATTTATTTAATTAAATAAATTAATATCAAATCTAGGTCTATTACAACTAGGCCTATCTAGTACTTAAAATGTAATTTAATTGTCAATACTATAGTTCCTCTCCAATTGAATTCTATTTATCCATTTTGTGAAAACGACAAACAATATGTTTTTAAAATTCTAAATAAAAAATAATTACTTTTACTAACAAATAAAAACTGCAGTGTAAAATTGAACGTTTGAAATTTTTATCATTATTTATAGTTCAGAGTTATTTGTTTAATTCAGAACTATACAAATTGCTTTAGATTCAATGTTGTAAAGTCTTTGTTCTCAGTTATATAGTTGAACCGATCAATGTCGTCATCTTCTGAAATTACTTTAATTTTAAAACAATGGCGTTAAGTATTTCTACTTTATAAATTACATGAACCTTACTGAAACAACCTTGGATATACAAACAGTGGGTTGAAGTATTAATAATTAAAAATCTTCCATTTATATTTCTAGTAACAAATAATATACATTAGTATTTTATTATAATTTATAATCTAAAGGATAACTATTAGTTATGAAATGATTATAATAATTTATCAACAGCAGTGTAATAAAAGAAAACTACAACTAACATGGGTTGCCGTAAATATTAAAAGCGAAATTCCTTTAAGAAAAACATTTACTGAACAAACTGAAAGCCCAAAAAAAAATTGTCGCAATTGATAATTGTTTAGAAACAGGTAACAAAAAGCATAATTTCAAATGTTTATAGGAGATTTCATCCATAAATATAAGGTAAAGTCTTTCATCCACCAAAACTTTGAAATACTTGAGAAAGTAATATTTATTTTAAACTTTGAAAACAGTAACTTAAACTCTCAATATGTTTACCTCCGAGTTCGCATGAATAATTCATAATTCTAAGAAAAAAATAAACGGGAATAAAAAGACAATTCACAGAGGCGAGAAAATAATCTTGTCGAACCCGAAGGCGTTGCTACAGTATTAACATTTTACCGTAGAAGGCAGTGGCTAACAGCTGATCTATATCCTGCAGCCACAGCCTTCTATTGTCAGATCTGCTAATGTAGACATGATGAGTTGTTGATGGATGCTGTGCGGTCCAAAGATAATAAATCTTCTATAATTATCATTAGGTTGTTGAGGCAATGTGTTGATTAAAGATAAATGTTGAAAGTTGAAAATTATATTTATAAAAGGATATTAAATAACCTTTTGTTACCAGAATGATGTAAATATATTTTGATTGCATAAATTTTAGTTATAAATTATCGTTGAAGAATGAAAATAATACAGTAGTCCCTCGCTATTGGCGGGCCAGCTAATATGTATCATATTAAAAAAAAAGACAAGACAGTTTAGTTACTGGGCAGGTTGTATGATGTGTTCTCGTCTTATTTATTTTGTAGTAATATAGTTACTTATCGCAAATAATCTGATTATTTTCTAAAAATCCGTTATAGTGTACTAGGGCTACTACTGTACTCAAAAAATAGGCATTCCTTATTTAAAACAAGTGGCGTTATCGTCACTAGCAAACATCGATAATCGCATCTGGCGGACGTAACTAACTCGGATTTGGTTTTCCTCGTCAGTTATTAAACATGTGTCGTTTTCGATTGTCGTGTCTGCTAGTTTTGGAAACGTCTCCTTGTGGAAGTGTTTAGTTAGGTGAAGGAAAACTTAAACAATACAAATATGTATGCAATTATCTAGTACGTAAATATAGCATACGATATTATTATAAGTGTACAGTATAGCTGTAATTAATGTTAACATTTTTGACGTGGAACTTAACTCTCCCCTTTTTGTATAAATTTGGTTTCTGTATTCGCGGTTTCACTATTCGCGGTAAGTTCGGGGAACGTTACCCCCGCGAATATCGAGGGACTAATGTATAAGAAAAAGATATCTACTAATAACATAAGTGTTTTTTGATGATTTATTTTAAATACGTTTTTGGTCCTTAATAGCATAACTGTCCCCAAAGACGCCTGATAATAACATAACATAAAACCTGGAAATGCCACAGCTATAATCCTCTGCTTTAGAAATCTCTTCATTAAACTCTAAGCCTCGTGATTACTTTACTTTTGTGTGACTTTAAAGCATAAATGAAATATCACACATTTGACTTCAATAGTACAAAGCAGGTCTCTTTCGACCAAAATGATTTCGAATTCACGTGAGTTTAATTTAAAATATCAGTTGTGGATGAAGGCCGAGTTTTGCGAAGTCCGCTAGTTTAAATAATTCCGAATGTTTGTTCAAAACAAATAGAATCTTTATGATACATTTGTGAGTAAAACGCAGTTTTGTAAATGACTTCTACAGGTGGGTGCGAATTATTTTAAAATTATCTGTCCTCTATTGGTTTTGTAGCTAATTTTTCCATTTGTAAATTCTTATAGTGCAGTATATAAACCAACTTAACATTAAAGTAAATCGGTTGAACGTAATAGATACGGGAAAGTAATGTAAAGCAAAGGTATTGCTGTCTTATTAATATAGAAGGCAGTGGCTAACGGCTGAGTTTTATCACCTAACCACAGCCCGCTATTATCAGTTGTAACCATTTATGGTTTTTTATCATGACAGCCGAAAAATAACTTGAAAATAGCGTTAAATCTGTATTCAATAACTTACTGCTAAAATCGCGTTAATATCTGGGATTGGCAGTCTTTTCCACCAGAGTAAAAGTGAGAAATATCAGGTCATATAAAACACAGATTACCGTAAAATAAACAGTCAAACATGGCGGTCAATTCTGAACGATATTTTCACTTCACTTGGTAATAATTTCGAGGTTATGTTTAATCATTTTCAAATTTAATTTACCGTTTATTCAGATATAAGATACAGTATTTGATTGAATTACGTTGTAACGTATTTTATAAAACTATTTTTATTAATCATTGCTCGTGTTACTTTTGTACATTATTGAGTAGCTCAGTATTGTATACATTTGAGTACCTTTTTCTGCCTTTCCTAATATTTCAATATGTGACTTAGTTGACGCTTTTCCGTTCTCCCTTTCTCCCCATTCTCAAAACCTTATAGTATTCTGGGTTTTGATACTAATGCATATGAGGTAATAGGAAGTACTAATAACGTGTTGAGAATGGAATTATTCTGAAACGCGTTAACAAAGAAAATATTGTTATATTAGGGAAAGCAGAAAAATGTACTCAAATGTACACAAACATTCCTAACGGAAGTGAAGATGAATATACTAAGAATTTCACCTCAGTATTGTATTATAGCTTTCTGTATTGTATTGCACCTTAGTAGGATTGGTTAAAATCTATATCTGAGGGTATTTATATTATTTTCTAATAGGAAATATCTGATACGTTGACAGTAAATTTAATAATTTGTGAATGACATAATACATTTATTCATTAAGTATTTTGATTTGGTCTTATTTAGTAAAGTTTAAAAATCTATAAACGTGATAATTCGTAAAACTGACATTTAAAAATATAAGTTAATAATTTCAATTACTGGATATACTCCGTCTCGTGTCGTATGTGTGTTATGCCTTTCTATAAATCAATAAATATTTAAGGAAAATGTTAACTATTACAAACTTTTATAAGATTATGGCACATTTTTATCATCACATAATTTAACCTCTTTTTGACCTAAGAAATTTACATTCTGTCTCTATTTTTGTAAGTCATTCCAAAGTAGCTAAACTGTTTATAAATTAAACATTTTATGAAAGAAAAACATTTTTAAATTTGTCCACATTTGGTTAGCCTATGTTTAGGTATGTTGAATGAGACAAGACAAACCTAGTCCGACTACTGATTCATTATAGCCTTCTGAAAGTTATATGTGTTTAAACTTTGTATGTTTCAAGCAATAAACTATTTTGGTTATTACAGCTCAAAAATGTTACTTAAACCAAATCTAATTTTGTTTTCTTCTTTCAACCAATGTGTAAATGAAAATGACTTCATTTCGTACTACCTGTCTTAGGACACGTTGAAATAATGTTGGCCAACACACCATTCCGCATATTACCCACAGACGTTTCTTAATAAGTTTTCACCCGGAATGAATCCCGCGAACCGCGTTACTGCGTGGGCTATACCCGACGGTCCACAAGGCACGGAATGGCAATATCTGCATATCGTGTGCGCAAATGCGTCCAGTCTGCATGGCGGTTCTCACTTGGAATGCAGATACCACTTGAGGCATGTAGATTAAGACTGGCAATAAATGCACTTCCTTCAGAACAATTTCATACCTAAAAGCAATGTTCTAAAAGGTACAAAATTAACCTTTTTATTACAAGTTTTCCTTTTTGGTATTAGCCTTTATTAAATGACAAGTTGTTTATATGATTTAGTTGTGTATACAAATATGTATTTTACCATTTGTATTAAAAGCTTATTGTACAATACTTACGAAAGGAAGATACACCACAAGTCAACATGAATTTTAGTTTTTGGCCTACTTTAAATTGCATGTAATGGCCTTTATTAAGTGCAATCAATTATAATGTTGTGAAAGTTAAATTTATAACGAATAGTTTTCAACTACAGTACAAAATATTTGAAATTATTTTGTATGCACCTTAGTGTAAAAGAAACACATATATGTAATTATGAGTTATTTGTATTTCAATTATCAGAAATAGATTATTTATTTAAACATATGATTTATTACGACTATGTTTCAGTATAGTTACTGAAATTGCGTAAAGCATCTCGCGCGCGCACACACACACACACACACACACACACACACACACACACACAAATTATGTATACACAACATACCAATATATATCAATACTGTATATACTTTACGTACTGATATACCTATAATTACAGTATATATAATTTTCTCATTTACAAAACAATGCCCTCTATGCTGATCATTAGTTTAATATCACCAGGACCTTCGCACACTGTCAGTGGTGAAACAACTATAGTAGATTCAACTATGCACAGTGTGCAGAGCGGCTGATAATATAAATATATTAATTTGATAAAAAGTATCGAGCACGTTGTTTTGTTAATGTTTTTGTTAAAATGTTTGTGCTTTTAAATAAATAAATATTCAAACAAGAAAAACGTCATCTACAAATCATCAATATATATATATATATATATATATATATATATATATATATATATATATATATATATATATAAAGAAATAAGTCAAATTACAAATACAAGAATTATTATTGAATTTACAATTCAAAGATTTTCGTTGGCAAACAGTACCTACATCATCAGGAATATTTAAACAATTAAAAACTGTTGTAACTGTAATTCTTGTATTTGTAATTTGACTTATTTCTTTATTAACACACAAGAATACATATTATATATATATATATATATATTGTAATTTACACGTGTAATTTATAATATGTTGTTATTCCTATAGGCATGAATAACACTTCCATATTTCCTAGTATTCGGTATAGATGTATAATCTTGTTTTATCAAGCTAATTTTAAGAGGATGAGGTTTAGATGTTGTGTGACAAGTCCGTCAGAAGGATTAAGTAAGCAACAGAATTCCGAAAGCTAGTGGGTAAATATCACGTAGGAATCCTAGTAACAAACATTACACACGTTACAAAATGTTTGTTTCTTCTTGTGTTATCTAACCAATAATAATGCCGGTGGATCGGGGAAACATCTGTCGGTATGTAAAATAGGAAATGATTGTATATAATCATAGGAATAGAGTTGGAGCATGATCTCCCCTCGTATGGGATATTTAGGGGTATCAATACACTCGTGATCAAGGTCGCGTACTTGAAGTATGACCTCTATTGGGGTCATAAACACGTGGCTACGCTTTACATTCCCTTTAAAAAAAAAGATGAGAAAGGACGTAATCAAGAAAGAACTGAGGAAGTTAAATGGTTGTTTGCGATTGGGGAAATTGTGTAGCGTGTGGATAGCAACGGTTACCTGAGTAGGTTCCAGTGTGTATAGACTGTGTTACTATTGATTCACTTCAGTTAACGAAATTTGTACACACACACACACACACACACACACACTTGCGTTCGCATACACACACACACTCACACACACATTCAGGTTATTTTCGACATCATTCAGATAACAAAGGTAAGTCCAAGACCTCCAGGTTTACTAATCACCAATTTTCGAGCCATTTTTTTTTCTGGCAGTGTTGATTAATCTTTAAGGTTAATCACATTCTTCCTTTCCTAATCAACAAGACTTTTTGGTTCAGTAAACAAACGCATTTGTTTTGTTTTATGGTCAATAAATTTTTCGTCAGTTTTTCCCATATTTTCTTAAATTGACATATTTCTTACATAAGTCGATTCATTTCTTGCAACGGACTTATGGCTTTTTATAAACTGTAAGAAACAAGAATATCAGATATGATTAACTTTGCATTTTAAAGGAGAACCGCTTGTAAAATAGATACCGGTTTTAATTATTATTTCTTCAAAAAATTATCATTCCAAGTTTTAAATCGTTATTTTTAATACATTGAGTTTCAGTCGTCAATTAAACTTTTAAGAATGTATCTTTAATTTCCTTTTACATTAAAGTATATTTACATATAAATTATAAGTCATTCATTAAGTCCTGAAATGGTACTGGAAGTTATAAATATTTGATCGTATACACAAATTTAATAGACGAATACATCCGCATATAAAAATAAACATATTTTGTCAATTTAATTGTAGTAATCAGTCTGCATTCATAATAATAATTACACAAAAACGTCAACGTCAGTTTGAATGAAAACTCACTCAGTCACGTATTCCAGGTGATCTACTTTACAAATTGCAAGGGGGAGGGTGAAGGGAAGGGTTTAATTCCCAGGATGCTTCTTGCACACAGCTGATGACACAGATCCCAGAAATAGTATACTTCACGAACTAGGTTATGCAACCTACTAACCCGCTATGTAGGCCACCTATTTGTATCCACTTGTTCTAAATAATTCACTCATCTTAAAATCAGATAAACGCAATTTCATCCTGGACAAGTCGGTTTTATTAGCTAATTTTCGTTCAAAAGATTTAATTAACTTACTGAGTATAGTTCTACTATTTATATACATATAATGTATTATATATGTCGTTCTCGGTTAATATTAATAAAATAGTGTGATTATCTGTTTTTGTTTTGTAATATTTATACTTCGTAACACGTAGTCTAATTTTCATTTATTTATTGTCTGTATTAAATATAATGTATATACTGTTACAAAATTTTTAAATTAGACCTACGAAATGTATTGTCTTCCTTGCTAAGACCAGCATAATCTTCTTTGTTGCTGTTGATTTGAGATCATTGGTAAATTACGTAATGATGTAATTCAATATAACCGAATGCAGACATTCTTTGATACGAACCGGTTTTAATGATTCCAACGGTCGGGTTAGGCCTAGCTTAAAGCATGTTTTCACATTCCAAGTTCCTTCCCTTCCCTTAAAAGTCCTTCCATTTCTTTAGTTATTGATTCGTTTATATTTTTTTCTGTGATATTTTAAAAAATCGTATGAAATTTGTACCTAATTAAAATAAAAGTTTTCTAATAATAATTAAACTCATGTCCACTTGCTTAAATCTGAAACGTATTTTAAGAGTCAAGCTTGATTCAACGGATGGAAGCAATCAGGAGAGAACGTGACTTGCCAACTAGCAAGACTGGCGTTCTACTGTATACAATGTCACTAACTAGAAACTATTTCTATGTATTTTTATACCACGATTAAATACACTCTATAATGTGTTCTACTTAACCAAACCAAAGGTGAAAATTGTATAACAAACACGCATAGTGAGAGCACTATTATTAGTATAACTGCTCCCTAAATCTATCATTAGTTTTACAATTAGCATCCAAAATAATTAGATGTACATTTTAACAATATCATTAAAGTTATTTTCATTATAACTTTAGCGCCAGAAGTTGCACTATTTCATTCTATTTAGGCGAATTTATATAAACATTTTACTTATTGTTGACTGCTTTAAGCAGGGTACTTGTTTCTGCTTTAGTCAGCGTAGTAGATAGAAACCCTTCAGACCAATCAGAGTCACTGCATGACCTATACGCAAAGCTGTATAAAACAAAGTCTAATCTCTGTGTAGCCTAGACGTAATACAATATTTAAAAGTAAGAACGGAATAACAGTTTTGTACGATCGAGTTAAACGTATATTAGTTAGGTATTTTAATACTCTATCAACTTAATTAATAGAACTTAATTAAATTAAAACTCTTTAAACAAAAGTATTTACTAATATGTGGAAAATAATCTTGTAAATAACACGAGGAATCCGTCCACCCAAACTGCAAGGATATTCAAAAAAGAGAAAGAATATAATTAAGAAAAATTGTTAAAAAAAGAAAATTAGAAAGAGGAAAGAAAAATGTAATTAAAAGTTGGAATACTATACACAATATCAAGAGCACAGTGGTACAATATATTACAATAAAAATATTGGAAAGAACCCCAATACCATAAAAATAATCAAAAATAACAAATAAAACAATTTACTTAAGATTAAACCCTTATGTATATATCGATGACCATGTCATCATCATCAGAGGGTCTTATTACAAAATACAATCTAGCACACAAGAAGTTACAAACTAGAATGATCATGGTCATCGATATGTACATAAGGGTTTAATCTTAAGTAACTTGTTTTATTTGTTATTTTTGATTATTTTTGTGGTATTGGGGTTCTTTCCAATATTTTTATTGGAATACTATCTATAAACCTATTTTAAAAATACGTTTAAAGCTAGAAAAAACAAATTAATAAAATTTGTTTTATGCTTTTCATTAATTAGAATTTTTAATAAAATTCAAAACATTTCAACCAAATTTTTTATATTATTACAATTTTTCTGAAGTCTAAATTGAGAGACTGTGTTACTTTTGGATGCATTAACTAATGGATGAGAATATGAAATATTTCACGCTTTCCTTTATGTGGTTTAGGATTGAAAGAATTTCTTCCTGAAGGTGAATATTAAATATAATAATACTGGAAACGTTTACATATTTTCAAGTTACTTCAAAATTGAAATACAAAACTGGTTTTAAACGATAATTGAACTACATTTGTTTAACTATCGTCGATTATTAAGTAGCTATCAATTTTTAACTTGATCAAATATAAAGACGATAAATAGAGCAAAAGGTATAGAAAATGTATGAAGATTCTACGTATGAAGGATATGTAAGAGGAGTCAAACACTTGGAAAATAAAAGCAATAAAATGTCAGTCGTTTCTAATATAATTGTCTAGTAATTTTAGTTACAGTAGATGTACCTTGTTCCGTAATTCCAGGTAGAGAATAAAGAATGTGTGGTATTGAAACTAAGAAGAATAAAAAAAAGCTTTATCATCAGGCTTGGAGTCATCAACTTGAATACTGACTTACATGTAATTTGATTTTTTTTAAAAATCAATAGTCAAAGAGAAAATTTTAATAAATGTGATCGTGTCACAATGATTAATTGTATCGTGTCAGGCAGAAGACAAATACTACACTGTGGACATTGTCGACTTTGTAAATGAATACAGTAATACCCCGAACTTACGCGATAAGTGGGACCGAGCGATAACCGTGTAAGTCGAGGTATAATTTTACATACAATCAGATAGGAATCATGTTTAATTGGGACCAAAAACTAAATAAACTAATAATTTAGAAGAAAACTGTGTATATATTAAAATCTTAAAATACATAATACAACAAAAAATTATATTATATACATAAATATTGCAAAGAAGTAGGTTAAAAGAAGTTATTTTTATATAGAAGACTTCATAAAATCTAAGAAATTATTATGACTAATTGAATATTTTTTCTTCTCATGCAGTATTTCATCGTAACTCGCTAATTTGTTTTTTTGTGATAGAAATACACTCATCGTAGGAGTCTATGTTTTTCAAAATTTTTAAGTCTTGCTCAATTAAACTAAGGACTTTTGTCAAATTTCTAACAGGCATTTCATTTTCTTTGTCAACTGGGTCTAAAAAATCGGCGTTTTTAAGGTCTTGCTCTTGCTCAGGCATTTCTAAAAGCTCATCATATTATTGATAGCTCTTGGTTAGGTAAATCCAGCAGTTCTTGAGCGTTATCCACTATCCACTTCAAATTTGATTTGTCTGGCAAAACCGACTTCAATCATAACAGCAATTTCATCAGACTCTGGCACTGATTCCGCTTAAGTTTAAGTGGCGAAAAAAATACACACCTTTTTCCAAAAACGAAATTCAAAGTTTTTTGTGAAATTTTATTCGAAAATTTCCAATGATTCTCAAAGCATCTAAAACGTTGAATTGTTTCCAACAATCTTCAACAGAGAGCTTATTGTTCTGTCTCTGTAGCTTCATGCAGATGCGCAAATGATCTTCTTGTGTAATAAGCTTTAAATGTTTTGATGACTCCCTGATCCATCGGTTAAAGTAAACTAGTTGCGTTTGGTGGCAAAAATATCACTTTCTCGCGTGTGTCGAAATTAGTTGAAGCTGTAGGAGGATGACCAGGTGCATTGTCAATTAATAGGACTTACTTTAAAAGGAATTTGTTTAGACCGACATTAACGTTCGACTAGCGGTATGACATGATGATCAAGCCAGTTTTCAAAAAGGGAAGCTGTCACCCAAGCCTTCCGATTAGACCTCCAAATCACGGGCAAGTTAGCTTTAAATATTGTTTAATGCCCTTGGATTTTCTGAGCGATAAACCATGAGAGCTTTTAACTTACAGTCACCAGCTGTATTTGCGCAAAACATCACTGTCAATCGGTCTTTGGCGGCCCTAAAAACCTGGAAATATTTTTTATTCGTGCGCTATAAAAATTCTTTTAGGCATTTTCCAGAACACGCCAGTTTCTGCGTAACTTGAACAGCATTATTTAAAACCGCGTAACTTGGGAATCGCGTAAAACGGGGTAGCGTAAGTCGAGGTATTACTGTATTTACATGATAACGTGTATTGTAGTGTAAGAAATTGGTCGACCAATGAACAAGCAGCTTACTTGTTATTTAGAGTGGTGGGAGAGTCGAAAACTCTGTGACGAACATTACTGCTATAAATTTCGGTCCACCACAAGCACTGTGTATTTCCTGCAAGGGCTTCCTGCATGATCTATCGTGGTGGTATTTCCTGCAGGGGCTTCCTGCATGATCTATCGTGGTGGTATTTCCTGCAAGGGCTTCCTGCATGATCTATCGTGATGGTATTTCCTGCAGGGGCTTCCTGCATGATCTATCGTGGTGGTATTTCCTGCAGGGGCTTCCTGCATGATCTATCGTGGTGGTATTTCCTGCAAGGGCTTCCTGCATGATCTATCGTGGTGGTATTTCCTGCAGGGGCTTCCTGCATGATCTATCGTGGTGGTATTTCCTGCAGGGGCTTCCTGCATGATCTATCGTGGTGGTATTTCCTGCAGGGGCTTCCTGCATGATCTATCGTGGTGGTATTTCCTGCAGGGGCTTCCTGCATGATCTATCGTGGTGGTATTTCCTGCAGGGGCTTCCTGCATGATCTATCGTGGTGGTATTTCCTGCAGGGGCTTCCTGCATGATCTATCGTGGTGGTATTTTCTGACAGGGTTTTTTAAGCAAGGTTTTTATCCCAATCGTAATGCGACACTTACCGTACAGTTCCATTCCACTCTCTCCTGATTTTCCATCAAAAGAGTTTATCAGCTTGTTAAATGGGCAGTCTATCCCGATTTCATCACGCGCGGTGGGGATCCTAACCACATGCGCATGTAAGACGGGGCCAGCCTCCTAGAGGATGGCTGTTACAATGGGCCAGATCTGGTTGCCCAATGGGCAAAAAAACCAGTGTCTATTTTTACTGTCCATACGTTATCAATGAAAACGTCTTTTCTCGAAGGTAAAAATTTTTACTTCTTTTCTTGTAAAAAAATATTTTGTTTTAATTTTTAATACGGCTTCAGTATGGAATTATAGACCTTTAGAAGCTTCTTGCAGACACTGTATAAATTCCACGTAGTAAATAAAGGCGACTACGCTACACGTGTCTAAACGCTTTATTAAATCTCCTGGGTGACATGTTTTACGTCCTCCTGCCTTGTTATGTTTCACACTTTATTAACGCGATCATCATGTTGTTTACTTTACGTCACGGCAGCGAGGCATGTTCCCATTTAGTCACTTTTATCTGCTCAATTAGTTAAAAACTAGACGTTTGACCTAAACTGTAAAATAATTGCTAAAAGTGTCTAACGTAAAGAGGAATAACAATGTATTACTACATTTTGAGTTAGTTGTGGAGATAGGTGAATAAAACATGCTACTGACACATCTTGGAATAAAATTATAATGTGACAGTCAGTGGGACTAGCTGACAGACTGATTAATTCATTTACATAATGTAGTGACTCAGATTTTAATAAAATCTAGTTAATGTAGCTAATAATAAAATAATTAAGGTAATAGAAAATCTTTATTACATGTTAAAATATACTGATTAAAAATATTATTTATCGAATTTAATTGAAGTTCTTTAAAAGTGTCAGATGCGTCAAAGGAAGTTTTCAATTTAAAAACTTTATAGGCAGTCCTGGGACTGACTGACAGAAATGACTATATCTTTTGTCGTTCCTGACTGAGTATAATAAACTGAAAGTAATCTAACGCTTCGGTTTTTTTTTGTTTTTGTTTTACAAGAAGAGAGAAAATGTAATTTTTTTAAATAAAAATAATATAAAGCATCAAAATTCTTTAGGCTAAATATTTTCTTAATTTACTTTTACATTATTTTGTAAATCGAGAATATTTCTTTGGAAAACAATAATAGTTAGGCTTTATTTCAAAAATGGTATTTACTAAAGGTTGTAATAGAATATGTTTAATGTATCTTTTATAATTAATAAAAGATTTTAGATAATAGAAAACCCTTATTATATGTTGAAAAATTTATTGAATAAAAATTGTATTTAAGGTATTTCATTGAAATAGGTTCTTAAAAAGTGTCACTTGATTTTAGTTAAAATATGAAGACTGTCTCGTGACGCTTTTCGTGATGGAATGAAGCGTGACGGACGGGATCATTTTTCTCCCTTGAAAAACAGTCATACCTCGTGATCAAAATATTAACTTAAAAAAGTGCGAGTTTTTATAAAGTTTTGCTTAAATGCACAAACATTTCAAAATGTTTCCTTTAGACTATTTTCTAAATAAAAGGGACACATTTTCCTTTCCTTTATACAATTTTTCGTAATTAGTCATTATTCCCTGCCATATTTCTGTTAATTATTTTTCTTCCTCGTTTTGTTCCCGATCCAAGGATGGGAAGGTTATTCTTTAATTTCCCTCTCTTTTTTCACATATAGTTTAAATATTCGCCTGATAACAATAATAAAGAAAACCTATTAAATATGTTTAATTTTAAATGTTTCATTTTTTTTAATACTCTGTGTCTGTCGGTTTCTATATTGTCTCTTAATTCGTTATAACATCTTCATGTATATCTCTATTCTGTATCTGTGCGTTATACCTAATTTATTAGTACCTTTACCTCGTACTTTCCGATAGGCATAATTCTTTTATCTCTTTATTTCATATTACTATTACTTTTACTTTTATGTTTTCTTGCTATGATTAATTTCTGTATTTTTGTCTTTTCCTTTTTTACTCTCACTTTTGATTAATACCTTTATCATCAAAACATCAGACATTTTCCTTCACAACAATACGTGTATTCTACTGGAAGCCAATGTGTTCTATTTTATATGACTATATAGCGATTCCCTAGTGATCGTCTTTTACTTACTTTAAAGTTCAAACGATGATCTAACAAGTTTACAATCAGCATTCTGGAAGTTAAAGCCCACACGGTATTCGCCTGCACACGATATTTTCGAAAAATATTCAAGTTACTTGAATGACTTACGCCCGTAAGTCACGTAATGGCTTACTTCAATTATTTAAGTATTGGTCTTGATTTGTGAACAATCGATTATTTCCTTTTCGTAAATTCTTTAAAAAAATGTACAATTCGGTTATTTTCTTTTACTTAACAGCCTTGTTAGACATCTTGGTTCTAAGTTTTTCCCCATTTCTTTGTGCAAATAAATGCAGCACATTGTTTATGCATTTTGTTATCGATTATGGCGTACAAAGACGGTCGCCACTAATCACTTAAGGTGACGTTTACAGAGGGTTTGTGCGAACAAACATTATACGCAGTCGATCTGCGTGTTGTGCGTCTTCACCAACTATTGGAGCTTAGTTCACGCGTAAAATCATACTACAGAACTACAAACATTTAGGTAGTCCTACCCCAATTGTCAACCTAGTAACCGGTTTTACCAGTCACGTAACACCCAAACCAATTCTTTCTAAAAGAATTACTGAAAAATAATTTTAGCGAAATCGGACTTAATTGGAGTATTTTGTAAAAGACATTAAAGCATCAGAAGTGTTTTAACGTTATATAGATGGAAAAATATACTTTCTAAAGTCTGTTAAAAATATAGGTAATTCACAAACAAGTTCATTTGTTTAAATTAAATTTTATTCGGTTTCAAGTTATTAAACTTATTTAGAATTTTAACAAAAGATCATTTAAATCTATTGCAACAAATGTAATATGTATAACACAGAACATAAAAAAAACATAAAAACTAAATTTATTTATTAGTCTTTCATGTGCAAAAGATAAACAAATTATTTGTTATTTTGTATTTTTTTTCATAAGTGACAAGTTTAGTTTCTTTTGAAAAGCGTTGAAAAGTGTATTTAAGTGACCAATGTATTTGATTTATTATTCAAACGTCACTCTCAATCTATTTCTAATCCTAATACAAATTTATAAGACCGAATGAAAAATATTTAAAAACATAATATATCTGGATATTTTATAAGATTTTCTGAAGGACATTTAAGTGTTTTCTCACCCTACAAAGTCACTAAATTCGGGGTTTGCTTTTCACCCTCTCGCACAAAGACTCCCATGTTTTATTTACAAAAGCGTTGTAGCGGATTTAAACGTGAATATTCATGCGACGACGTCTTTACAAACAACGGCAAAACAAACTTTGTGTGTTGAAAATAAAATCAAGTTCTTTAAAAATTATTGCTTAACTTTTGGGCTACGCGATGAGACTATGGAACTTACAAGTTATATGAAATCAGTTCAAGTTTTTTCTTAATTTGTGTTTCACTTTGAACGAGGTGAAATCACCTTTAATTGCTAAACTGGTTGACAAGCGCTATTAGGTATGATTTATTATATATACGCGCGTATCAAATATAAGCTATCAAATTTGGTGTTTCTAAAAACACAATTTTTTGTTTTAGTTTAATATATTTTATTAAATAAAAAGTCTACTTCTTCCATGTTTTTATTAAGTATGATTACTATTTACTCTGTTAGCCATTAATTTTGCTACTTGTTCGGAAAAAACCGGCATATTTTGTTTTTTACACATTGTCGATGTTCTTTAGTTCTTTCGACGATTCCCTTATGTAAAAATTCTCTCCGCCTCAAACAGCTACATTCACTTTGTGATGTAGTAAAAAGACTTAGGTAAACAGGGGAAAATTTTGATGTATTCTCACTGTCCTGTAAGAAAGTTTGCTACATTTACACACTAGGTGTAATACACGTAGCTGTTCTCATAAATCTAGTGTGACGTCACCTGATTTTTTCACCTGAAATAAGAGGTATTTCACTAACTAACTTATGGATATTAGTAATAAATTAATAAGGACATTAAAATAAAATAATATATGTATAAATTGTTAAAAAAAACTGTTTAAGGAGTATAAGTTGTTAGGTTAATGAATCAGGCATCAGATTGGAAATCTAAGGTCGTCTTTATCTTCACTTTCTTCTCAAGTGCTTCCGATTTTTTGGTATAACTTTTACATCGTCTATCCAGCGAATCCTCTTTCGCCTCTGATTCGTTTGTACTCTACTATAAAACATTTAAATTATTTAATTCCAATTAGAAACAATGTTCGAATTATTAATGGTTTAAAACTTTTTGTTGACAAAATATTACAACTACTTTTATTATATTCAAGCACTAGCTTTCATTCTTTTTTTAACAACTAGTTGTAGTTTGTTTTAGTTGTATTAAAATACTAATCCTTTGGTATCATGCCGATCGAAAAATTGTAGGCTTGTAATGCAATGACCTCGGAAATTGTAATAAAGTAAATTTAAAAATAAGTTATTGATATAAAACTTTTTCGACTGGATCATAGTCATTAGATAAAACCACTTTTCTGCTACCTTTCATTGAATTTGTCGAGGATAGACGTTATTTGTGCTTTTCAGTTTAGAGGCCCCTCTAAGTAAATCCAGCTCCTTTACAGAGTAAACAGACATAAACTAACCATTATCTCCTTCGTAAAAATGCAATAATTTTAATAGCTATGCTTGCTGTTGAATTCCCAAGTGGTCTATAAAATATTCCACTCAGGGTGAAAAACTTTACTTAGGAATCGCATCCCCCAACTCTCAAAGTCCCAAGATCGATACACGCGCGACTGGTGCTTTTCAACCCCCTTTTATCTTCTTCGACAAAGGAAAGTATTGACTCATTTCTTTGAGAATGATCATCACCATTGTTCTTAGTCTGCATTTCATTGCTTGTACACTTTTCTGGTGGTTTTAATCTGTTCCGTACTTAAGAGAAAGGAGTGTTTTGGGGATGTTCTGGTGTGTTTTGATCGAGATTTTTTCTTTTCTGACGTTTGATTTATTATCAACATTTAAAATAATATTTCTTTGTATACTATACTTTACAAACCACCTCAGTTGAAAATTATTGATAGAAATTACGTCAGTTGATAGAGATTATTGTATATACTAGACTAGTTTTCTCTAGTTACAGCAACAAGACACCAGCAAAACGCCACATAGGAATACCCTGGGTATGGTTACTTATCGATTCTAATACTACTAAGTGACCCAATATACACCAATTATAGACAAGAATTTTCAAATAATGTGGCATTTCTTAAACATATTTTTATTCCCAGGTATTTGACGCCTTCATTATATAAAAACTCATATCAAATTAATCTGATTGTTAGAAAAAATTTATAATTTGATAAAATTACACTGAAACATTTACATACAAGCTAGAAACATCTATATACAGACTGTATAATACATTTGGTATATTATTCATTATGGGTTGAATGATGAGCAAGGCAACACACGTTCAATCAGAAGGGATTTAAAACACTATACTCCTTTCAGAGTTTAGGTCCAAATCTTGTTGCCACACGTACCTCCCGGTTGGTTCAAAAGTACTTGACACAACATTTTACACAACAATGAAAAAAGGCTGTGAGAAAGTGACAGACTATTGACACGTTTCTGTGGGTTTGCCGGGATGTAGGATGAGTCGCGAGATGTAGCAAGGGACTTGGCCAACTGAGGCTCAGCGGCCTACTAGACATTTAGAATGGTGGATGGGGTCTGCTGAATCAGTGTTTGTCAAACCTAATTGCTATACATTTTTGGTCCGCCGCAACCACTGTATCATGCGAAAGGTGGGTAGACAGCACTGCCTTCCCACTCCAATGGTTGACGAACTCTCCTCGTGCGCATTTCGTCTCTTGTGGGTCTATATCTCGTGAGTTATACATCCCCATATTTATCACCTCTCCCTAATATTGCCTCTGTACCGTTAAACATTTAAACTAGAATGAACTCTGACCGCCCTGAGGTGCGGAATTGGTAACCCTGTCATAAAACCTAAAGTATGCATAGGTGACACTCACTAAATATTGACTTAATCTATAAACATAAAAGAATGGCTTTCCTGAATTAAAAAAATCATTTCAAGCTATAGTTTAGGTTAGCCTATTAAAAGTCAAAAACTATACTTTACTTAATTGGATTTCTGTATTTAGAAATATAGTATTTAGAATATAACTTTATATAATCCCA
Organism: Prosapia bicincta; assembly: GCA_036971475.1. Lineage (NCBI taxonomy): Eukaryota > Metazoa > Arthropoda > Insecta > Hemiptera > Cercopidae > Prosapia > Prosapia bicincta. The sequence goes on along the minus strand of JBAIZL010000001.1, from coordinate 54,896,956 downwards.
TTTATTTCTATCATTCCTTTATAATATATTTTTTAATGAATTTAATTCACATTCAAATTTGAACAAATATTAATGGTTTATTTGTAGTATTTGCTGAAATATTTTTATTTTCGGGCTAAGAGATTGCTCACCAATTTTTAACCTCGGGAGTATCTATTGCAGTTAAATTAAATTGATTAATAATTTGTGAAAATTATATGAAAAACGTGTATCCCAAAATGTTTAATATGGCATAAGCAAAAGAGAAAACCTGATAAAAATACCCTTTTCATTCCCTTATACAAACGCCTCGAATCATTCAGATGGAGTTCCAAAGGGAATACATTTAGGACTGAAAAGCTATAAACCTCGAGAATTACACTTTTCTGGCAGGCGTAGTAAGCGGTCTGGCTCAATAAATAATTTGCGCTCCACGTTCCCCGCTTTGAAATGGCTAACAAAGGGTTAATATTTAATTAAACTAACTCGTGTTTGCAAAAACCTCATGCAGCAATAATCCGTAATAGCTATTTAGCTAGCTAACTGTTACGGCGCTATTGGCTTAACTCTTCGTCATTATACGGCGGGACTAAGAAAATAAAACTCCATTAAAAGCTAATTACAAAATCAACGATTGACATGATATGTAACCCACAATTTTTTATATTGTACTTTTAGGTTTTGGTTTTATGTTGTTTTAATTTTGAAACTGTACAATGCCGACGAATTAGCCACTCCCCTTATTCGTCTATTGTAAACGTTTGCTTTAAAGTAAAACACTTGTTTGCGAAAGCAATAGTTGGTGTCATTGTTTTTATATTTTTTATACAAATTTTGGTCACAAAAATATGTTTCAAGTAATTTATACATTATTTAGAATGTTTGTGTTATTAAAAAAATACGTATACAGTATAAACGTAAATGTGGAGTTTATAAATAAAACTTTCAATAACTTATATTTTTTTAACAAGTGCATATATAGTAATTCAACATTTTAAAGTTTATAAGAATCCTCGGGCACAAAATGTGCAACGTAAGATAAAAATCTGATTTTTACAAGAAAAGGGAAATATTTAATTACGTTGTACATAGTGATATAACAAGTTTAACATTAAACAATCTGAATAAAATTCACGTGGTTTAGAATTTCTCCTAAACTGTATATATTCTCTAAAAGTATTATTTTTTTAAGAATTCTAGCATTTTTTTAATATTATAACCGATACGCTTTAAGAAAATTATATACATCTTGAAAACAATACAGTTTCAGATTTAATTTAAAACCTTTTAAAGCGTGAAACTAAACACAGAAAGGCACATTTTATTTTTTGTTTGTTATTTTAGCATTAGCATGTTAAATCGCAAAAATATAACTTGTCAGAAACCATTTTTTAGTAAGTAATCATACAAGCTACATTTCGGCCATACCAAGCAATATGTAGCATAATACAGTCTTACAGTAAAAATTCAATATTTTTTGAATGAATCAAAATTTTTCAAATCCATAAAGTCAACCTTATGTACGATAGTTTGTAACACATTTTAACATCCGGTTAATCGAGTGATTACGTCACGTGGTCACTCCAAGTGACATAGAATTTACCTCAGGTAAATTTATACCTTTAAAAAATAAAGCAGTCCAAATTTTTTGAAAATATTATATTTTCGTGAAATTCACAAAACACTCGCACAAAATTAGATCATTTGCTTAAGAGAAAATGAAATATATGGTTATCTCGTTTAAATGTGGTTTTACGCAAAACCTCGCATAAAATTGTCTTGAATAACGTCATAGTGTATATTTCAACACTGTATGAAAGTAATTTTAAACCTGGACCCAGTCCAAAGATATATTGACAAAAAAATCGTGAACTACACCGAGTGTCTCAGAGTTTGAGTGCAAAACTCCTACCAACAACTAGGGAATATATTTGAACTTGTAGAACTTCTCCGGAGAGGAAATTTATCAAGACGTTGGAGCAATAGATTATAGGGAAGCGAAAATGTTGGAAACTTTAGTTAGCCTTCAGGAGCAATATCAATTTTAATCGACAGTCGTGTATTTTTCGATTAGGCGTCTATACGTATTTTCAAACGAAAATACACTTATTTTCATTCTTCTGTCTCTAAATATTTAAATATTTCGTTTTTATTAAATGGAAATTATAAATTAATCTGCTTGCCACAGATTTTCTGTCAAAAATGATTAACAAAATTAGCTATGTTGACTTTCTTCAGCTACGGTACAGAAAGTTGTAAAAGCACATAACCTATGATTCTTTTATATTTTTTTCATTATTTTAACCACATAATTATTTATATATTTATAAAGCCTCATGCTAATGAAGAAATGAATAGAATGAAAATGATTTAAATGCAGTGTACTTCATTTTGGGTTATTCGTACGTGTGTGTGTGTGTGTGTGTGTGTGTGTGTGTGTGTGTGTGTGTGTGTGTGTGTGTGTGTGTGTGTGTGTGTGTGTGTGTGTGTGTGTGTGTGTGTGTGTGTGTGTGTGTGTGTGTGAGTGTGTGTGTGAGGGTCTGTCTGTCGCGTGATCGCGTGTGTGTTTGCGTGCGCGCGCCCGTGTGTGTTTGCGTGCGCGCGCACGTGTGCGCGTTGTGTGTGTGCGTGCGTAGATTAAACACATCTTCACTTTTAACCAGATCTATTTTGTCTATAAAAATAAAAATAGATTTTTTTATGTATGTCTCTTATGCCTTCATAAACCGTTTATCTAATCCACATAAAAATTTAAGAAGTGATTGAATGCCCTCCTGAAAAGGATTGACGGCGCTTAATCGATATTTTTCAAAAAAAAAAAATAATAATAATAATAGTAATAAAAAAAAAACGACTCATCTTCTTTAAAAAATATTAAATAAAGATATTAAAATAAAGGTTAACTAATAATCAATAGATGGCGGTAATCTCGCTATTACATACAACTGATACTGGAATTAAGTGAAAATAAGATTTCATACAATTTTTATAAGTGTTTAGGCTAGTTTGCATAGTAGCTGTTTTAACACACAAGTTATATTACTTTATTTACCATATACTGTACTATCAAATTAAAGTGCTATTAAATTGAAAAGTTCTTTAATTTATTAGTTAATAAATATATTAATTTGTAAAATAAATCTTACTAAATTATTTTAATATAATAAATATGGATTCTATATTTTGTGTTGATGTACTTTTTGAATATAATATATTTAGAATTAAGCTAAATTGTTTGTTTTGAGAAAAATATTTCTTTTTAAATTAATTACCTTACACAGTGCAAAACAAGTTATATTACATAATCCATTTGTTATATTAGTAGGTTTATAAATTATTTGAGTTATTGAAATGTAAACGTCTAATGGCTTGTATAATTTTATAAAGTTAAAACGGGTCACACAAGTAAAGTATGTATAGAGCTGTTATATTCGTTTATAAAATTTGCAAAACAGTTGAACAAATTTTTAATATCCTGTATGTGTTGTTAAAATCTATGGTATTTGTATTCAACGTAGACCAATGGTGTTTTAGAAGAACTTACTTTAAGCGTTGGCTTAAGTAAAGAAGGTAAATTAATAGGCATAGTTAGTAATTTTACATAGGCTTAGTTACATATACAGCATATGATTTTACCCTTAGGAAGTTTACCTTTATGCTTTAAACGCAATTTTTCTATAATGATACCAATTGTAAAATATTACTCAAAAGACTCACATTACAGAAATGAGAAAAATAGTAGTAATGAATAGTAAAAAAATAAAATAAATAAATAGATTAATACAAATAAAATATAAACGTTTTGGGAAATCTGCCACATGCCTGTCTACAAACTAATGTTTCAATTTTTAATATAACAAATTATAATCACATGTTTCAAGTACATTCTGCCTATTTTGTCTAACATTCGCATTTCTTTAAAAACTCTTGAACCACATGGGTAACAGTTGTTTTTTATTTGAATTTTCCAATAGTAGAAATAATTCCAATGTTACCAAAAATAATTAAATATTTCAACATTCTATATAATTAGCAGTTTCAAAATTAAAAAAAAATCATTGTGGTGGAATAACCACCATTGTGTTATGAAATCTCTAAATCGGAAAAACAAAAATGAATAAAAAATTTTAATATTCAATTAAAGGAAAGAATGAATTTGTAGCCTACATTTTTATATTCAGAAAATGTATTCCTTAACAGGTGAAACATATTTTTAGAATAGTAACCATCTAAGAAATTATTTAAAAAATGAATGGATTAGTGTGTTTTCAGTTTGGTTTCATTAACCTTATTTTAATTTTTAAATTCTTGCTTCTTTATAATTATTTTTGATACATAGATACACTATTCCTCTTAGAAAATAAGGAAAGTTTTTAAATAATGTTATGAAATGTTGCAGGAAGCAACCCCGGATCCTACAGCAGACCCAGCACAACTAAAAAAAGCACTTGAATGGGAACTCAGCTTGGACTCCAGGGACCTCCGCTCACATGCATGGTACCATGGTGCAATCCCCAGAACCCGGGCTGAGGAGATAGTCCAGGAGAATGGAGACTTTCTTGTTAGGGATTGTGCTTCTCAACCGGGTAACTACGTGCTGAGCTGCCGGAGTAAGGGGCAGGGTCTGCATTTTGTCATAAATAAGGTAAACAAATTGCAAAATATTACTAACTTTAGCTGAATTAATGACATCAGATTATTTTGGTTCTGAGTAAAGTTTCTAAACCAATGTCTTCCTAATCAAATCTAGTTGTGTTAGCCTTTAAACTAAGTGTTCAAAATATTATTTGTCTAAAATACAATATAAAAAGCTCAATGGCAATATTACAATAAAAATATTGACAAATTCTCCCAAAATACTACAGAATTACTCAAAAATAACTAATATAAAAATTACTTAAGATTAAGCCATTATGTACATTTTGATGACTGTCATCATCAGAGGCCCACATATCACAAAAACACACGTATACCACATGCCATCATATCCCAAAAATGCAATCTAGAAAGCTTATTACAGTAACATTAGAAACTAGATTAATCTGATGTGATAACTTTGTCATTAAAATCTACCTAGAAGTTTAAACATAGGTAACTTTTGTATTATTTATTTTTGATTAGTAATTTTTGTGTTATTGGATATTTTGACAATATTTTTATTATTTGTGTAATGAAATATTTAAAGATTATAGAAGTTTTTTTTATGTAGGGCTCTCAAGAAAACCTATGATAGTAGTCTATTATTGATTATCGTCTTACGAAAACTTCAAATATATTACTTTATTGATTACATTTTTCCAATAAAAATAATGAATATAGCTAACAGATCACGAATTATTTTGGTTCCAATAATGAAATGTTTAACAATTTTAAATTTCTCTCATTTCGTACAAGGAATTTTCCATAACTTTTGAGTTGCTCTAGATAAAATGTCACTTACTTAACTTTTACTAATAAACATGTTTATAAATAATAAACAAAAACCTTTAACCACAAAATATTTGTATTCTAAACCTATGTATATTTCGGTTACCAAGTAACCATCCTCAGTGACATGTCACAACAAAAATGTTTGTGGTTAAAGCTTTTTGTGTATTATTTATTAATAATAAACCACAGTAAATTATTTTAAATAATTAGTGATAAACATGTTAATGGAAAAATTTAAATTTTTTTTATATATTATAGTATATTTTTTGTTTATTGTTTTTGAAATACGAATATTTAAAAACAGGTTTAAAATGGGATGTTAGAATTTTAATTTTTATTCAATTTACTTGAAAATGGACGGATATAGTTAATTAGACAAAATTGTGTCTATTAAAAAATGCCTAGGCACAATTATTAAAATCCATAGTTTTTTAAAATTCATTTATTACACTTTTACACTATTAAATCCTTTCCAGATAGAAAGCAAACAACCTACTAATATTTTAGCTTTTAGTATAACTTCTTCTCGGCTCATGTAACTTATATAAGGTGGAATTATAAGTGATATGTTTGACAATCAAATCATGTATAAGCTTCAAAAATATAGATAACTCTATCAGGCAGAAGACATTGCAAGTGAAGTGACACCTGTGTTTACACTTCAACTCTCAACCAGATTAGGGGTCATCATTATCAGTGTTTGAAACATTAAGCACTAACTGATCTTCAGTAGAAATTAAAAAATGCATAAAAATCAATATTTGGTAGAGCATGCTTGGTATTGAATTTAAAAATCAATATTCAGTACTTTTTGTGTACTTAATTCAAATTAATCAAATTAACTTCACATGACAGATAAATGAGATTTTTTAAAAGCCATGTTTTGATTTTTTCATTTAGTGTTACTTTAAAAAGTTATATCTTATCATTCACATAATTATACTTTTAACATAGTTTAAATAATTTCCACTCTAAATTATGCTTGTATTATTTCTATTAGATTTTACCAAACTCAGTAGAACCTCTTCAAACATTATTTTTATACTTCTAATATTGTAGTATTACACGCATTATTGTTCAGAATTATAAGTTGCATGATTGTAAAGTTACTGACTATTGTTTGGCAGAACATGGAACAACTTATTGTTATAAGGGCCAATTAGAGTGATTGCTATAGAAAACCAGGTTGTAAGACCTTCTAATAACACCGCAAAAGCCACTCAAGTATGACTAGGCAATGTGATGTGGTTTCTGGTAGTTTCTTTCTTGTTAAAAAAAATAATATTTATTTTGAGTTATTCATGTAATAGGGCCTACCTCTGATAGGTAAATCTGAACTCCATAGAGTACACTGTATTCTTTATTTGAGCAGTGCATATACTAGTTTAAGGTTCAAATTTTTGTTTTATATTTGAGTAATAGGGTTTCTGTGTTTAAAAGTTTGTTTTGTCTTTGTGTTTTCTAGTTTTTTAAAAAGATGGATGGAACAAGTATCATTACTGAGAAAGTATAAATTCGTTAAAAATGTTAATTATAGCTAAAAAAATAAAATTCAAAATAATTTTTACATGCCACCAAAAAGTTTATTAATTTTTCACCTAAATTTGTAGAAAATTTACTATTGAAAAGTTTGGTGTAAAAATAGCTAAAATAGATATTGAGGAATGAGAATATAATTAAATTATTACAGGATAAAAATTAGAATAAAATTAACCTTTTTTTATAATGTTTCAATTTTTCATCTACTATAAATGCATGGAGGATATAATACAAAATTATTTATTTTAATCTAGCTCATTAAAATAATTATGAGGTAGAACAATGGGGGAAAAAATATATTTGGTCAGCAATTACTTTTAAGAAAAATATTCTTGATTTTTCCAGTTTTGTGAAAAAAATAAATCGTTTTGCGAGTGTCCAGTTTATTTCTAAATTTGTTGACTATCTTAAAAGTATTGAATACACAAAAGCCTAAAACTGTTTCCTTTGGCACCAGGTGTTGGTAGACACAGTTAGAGATATGAGGATAAACATGATCTGGATTGAGCTTTCATTATCATGGAGGAATTTGCTTTACATGAATGGAGTGCAAGCTTGCAGAAGGCTCACATTTGGACAAACATATCAACAGATCTGATATGGCTCTACTTTTAATGTTTGGTGTGGAATTCTTAGTTATTACATTGTTATGGCCTCTAATACTTCAATGAAAATAGTATTTAATTATTTTACAAACAAAACTATATGCACTTTTGGAAGATAATGCAATTACATATAGTGTGGACATGTGTTTTATCCATGACACTTTTTCAGATTCCTCTATTGATCATTATACTGCCGGCCTTGTATTTTACTTCATACTGCCGAGCTCCTCATCAAATCTATTGCTTTAATGTATAATAATACTTTAATGTAGCATCATTTGATCAGTCACAAAATTGCATACTTAAAGGTTTAAACACTGGAAACAGTGGATATCATACATTAATAAATGTCCGAAAAGTTGCATTTTTTAGGTTTGCCAAATTAAAAAACTAGGAGTCACATAAAAAAATATAGAATAAATACTTTAAATTTGGGAACATCCTAATTGTTTTATAATATGAATTAATATCTGATATAATCTACATTTTGGGAAAATAAAACCTGTTTATATTTTGAGCATAATGAATGTAATTTACAAAATTTTGTAAAGTTCTGATTTCTCATATTTAACTACACATTTTTTTTTATATTCACACATTATATGCCAAATTTATAAAATATAAATCTTGGTTAGAAAAATTATTGACTCAAGATTTGTCATATTCAATATTAAGTTTTAAATTTTCAGTTTTACATTTCAATTTTTGCTATGAATACATTACTTACTATAATAAGTTTTATTTTGCCACTAAGCAATTTTAAAGATAAAAACTATGTATTTGGGTTTTATATTTACAAGATATAACATGCGTAGCATTAAAAAAATTTGAAATTGATTTCAGGTTGTTATTCAACCAGACACAGTATACGAAAGGGTTCAGTATCAATTTGAAGATGATGCATATGACACAGTACCCGATCTCATCACTTACTATGTTGGAAGTGGAAAGCCAATTTCGAATGCTTCAGGTGCTAAAATACAAACTCCAAGAAACAGACTATATCCTTTATCATTTTATGCTACAAAATATGGGCTGCAACAGCAGATGTCTGTTATTGGATTGCAAGCTGTGTCACCTCTTGCTTCTCCTATGGCTAGTGCTAGTGGTACCCTCAGGCTTAACACCTATAATAGCTATCGTAGTCCAGTTCATTCCCCTCCTAGAACAAAACGTGAACTTCCTCCAAGGTTACCCAGCAAGAAACAAAGAAGTTTATCATTAGCGTCGGAAACAAACGGGCGTGGCTCTCTTGTATTGTCACAACGCGGTACTTCTGTTGATGATAGAAGCTGCAGTGGTGATGGAGTTATTTTGGATTCAGCAATGACTAGATCTTGTCAAGAAACTACCTCAACAAACGGGAGTAAATTCTCCACTCATTCTTTGCCTAGAGGAGCAGGAATAAACTCAATGAAGGCACCATTTGTTAATTGTTCAGGAACATCAACAATGCCAAGAAACTTAAAGATTGTTAGAGTAACTAGTGATCCTGCTTTAAGCCCTTGCCTTGAAAGACGTAGATTTGAGTATACTGATGGAAGGAAAGATGTTGAAGAATCAGAACCAATGGTGGATCAACCACCTCCCAAACCTAGTCGAGTGCCATCGTTATTAAGAACAATGTCCAAAGACAGTACAGCTCCAGATACTGACTTTAGTGTAGATGATACAAGATCTGAAAGTTGTACTTTAAGTGACAATCCTCCATACCCGTTAAATTCACACAGTACTTTTCAGAGAGTTGTATCTTACCACGCATCAGGAAGTGATTCTGGAAATGGATCGGGTGATTCTGCTCAGAGTTCGGCTGCAGGAGATGGTTCTGAGTCAATAACGCCTTGCTCAACATTACCTCCACAGCGACCTGGTGGAGTAATTATAAAAAATCCAAGATATATACACACAACATTACATTCTCAAGGATTGCCATTGTCGTGTTCATCTACTACCTTGAAGGCCTTTGAATATGATTCTGCTGTAGAAGATTCAGTTTTAATGTTATCAGCAGCAAATATTGAACTTCCAACACAGTTTGATCTTGATAATTTTCAAACACTTTTACTGCCTACGTTAGAAAACAAACCTCTGGATGCAACAGCCCTACAAGGTATACGTATGATGTTGCAGGAAACAGGCTCTAGAATTCTTGCCAATCATTTAACTCGGATGGATTTGGAAATTACTATAGGATCTGATTCTAGTCACATTTGGGATGGGGATTTAGGTTTAGGCATCACTTCAGGCATTGAACTGGCTACATTACCCATTGGCCATCAAATCCGAATGGATCTTATTGAAAGGTAAATAATTAGGAATAGAATTTATTAATAATTTTAGTTTCTGTGAAAATAATTATTAACAGTAAAAGGCCTTTGAAGTTTTTTATTAACTTTTGTTTTATTTAAATTAGAATCAAGGTATCATTTTCCATAATGACTGTCTTTGTGAAATAAATTTGATTTTTATCTCAATTTTTAAAATAAAATTATTTAACTTTTATAAAAATTAAAATAGAGATCCTATAAAATACCTCCAACCTTCAAATAGTTTAATAATATCTACCTGTAAATACTAGTCTCATAGTACTTCTAGAGGTATTTTATGGTCTTTTAGTATTCGAAAAATACCAGAGTTAATCATGGAAGACAACAAATTAAATATTAAACAAGGAAATTATTCAAACCCAAGATCAGATAAAGAGATGTGTATGGATGCAGTTAGGTAGAAACCTTCATGTGTATACTCACAATAGTCTGCCTTTGAGGCTTATTTTAATTCATATGTACAGTAGAGTCTCGGTAATTCGAGGTAGATGGGATCAAAAGCTTGGATTTCAGAAAAAATAGGAGAACTTTATATGAACATTTCTTGGCCTGATACATTTCCTTTGCTTGCCATATTGATATAAACATTTGTTAGAAGCTCGGTTCATTTTCTTAGCATACCGTATTGATATAAACATTTATTGGAAGCCTGATTCATTTCCTTTCCATACAGTTTTGATATAAATATTTCTTGGAAGCCTGACTCATCATTTTTTTTCAAATAGATAAAATAGGCTCAAATAGAAATAGACTCAAAATATAAGGACTCGGATTTTCGAGACTCTACTGTATTCATAAAAACTTAAATTCCATTTTCATTTTTTGGGAGTGGGATTTGGCATAAATAAATAAAACTATAATAGAAAGCTAAAAGAGGTATAGTCCTTATTTCAATTGAGTATATTTTTTTAAAAAATATTTTTTAAAAAAATATACGTGCAATATCATTAAAACGTTGCTACAACAAATAATAAGGAAATAAAACAATGAAAATATTACATTCACACAATATCTGTTTGTTCATATTATACTAATTACTAATATTGGGGTTTTATTGATGACACAGGACACAATGTTTGAAACTGCTCGTGGCTGTAACCATTTTGACATGTGCAACAGATAGTGAGAGAGCAGAAACATTAAACAAATGGATTCAGGTTGCTATTGACACTAAAACGGCTCTGGGTAATCTGTTTGGATTTAGCAGTGTAATGATGGGTCTGTGTATGACACAGGTTAGTATCACTTAAATTTTATGGATTACTGCTTTTATGGGATTTGCACTTAATAAAGTAACATTTTCATCAAATGTTCAATTAAATGAAATAAGTCTATATTCAATGCAAATTCTAATTAGATAAATTTAGGGTTTTATGAAACTTCGACTTGAAATGTTTGACCTTGAAAGAGATAAATATAATATTATATGATGCCATTTTCACATGAGCTACTAGTTCAAGCGGCGCATCCAGAATTTTTTCAAGAGGAGGCCAAAACTACAAGGGAGGGCTCAGGGTTTACCCTTGCAGAAAATATTGAATTTTACCACTCTAAAACTCATGTTTTAGGCATTTCCAGCACTAAAAAATACAAATTAATAGTAAAATCTATATATTTAGGTCATAGTATAGGAGGTAGTACCTTGGGCGCTTTTTACATTTTGATTCTTGTACCATTAACATTCATTGAAGTTACTTATTGTTTTTTTTGTGCTAATATTAAAATGATAATGAAACAACATTTTCTAAATTCTTTTAAAAACAAATCAACCTTTGACAAATATATTTTATATTTATTATTATAATTTGATTTGGTTTTTTAAAATGATCTCAGAATTTACTTTCAAACATGGAAAATATCACTAAAACTGTTTGTCTGCTCATCTTGACATGACATCTCAAAAACGTGTTTTAAACTAACGGACCCAATTAAACCTTAACAGTCTTAAAAATTTTTAATTATATTTTATTTATATTAGAAAAAATATGTTTAGAATAAATATATTACAGTCCGTTCAATAAAGGAAGTACTGATTCGGTGAATTCAATTTACAAGTTGGGTAAATAATATATTCTACTATCGTTCGTATTACCGTACACCTGAATTGCATTTGAAACATATAATCCTTTTTAATGTAATCTTTAATTTATTTATAAATTGTATTTTTTGGTCAGGCTAAGGGGGAACTTGAAAGACCTTGCCCCCTCCCTTCAGTGTGCCACTGACTAGTTTTACTTTAAAATGCTTGAACTTATATTGATATTTTACACTTGTCTGTAGGATAGGCGTTGTGGAATATGTATCCCATTGTCAACACAGACCATAACAACCTTTTGGTTGTTTTAGGTTAGGGTGAAGGTAAGGTGGCTTGGTATAGGGCTGTTTGAAGATGTTTTAAATGGTTTTAGCGGTTGTGATGTGAAAAATCACCTAATATTCATACCATAACTCACCTTAAACCCACCCTAATCTAAAACAGCCAAGAGGTTAGTTATAGCTTGAGTTGACAATATGATACATATTGCAAAATGCCTATCCTCAATAAACAAAAAGTGTAAGCACAAATATACATTAGTCTAACATATCAATATATATGTTCATGTAATTTAGGATAAATATAAATTTTTAGAGTGTTTTATTATTATCCCTCACAATTACTAATACTCACTGATATATTTCACACTTTTTGGAATAAATTGTAACCTTTTTTTCTTTAAAAACAACAGGAATCCTGAAATGATGACATTGTAACATGTATGATAATATTAAATGAGAGTTTATATTATTAAATGAATATGAACATAAATGTTATTTAACAGAAATTGATTTTTTGTTTATTTAAATTGCAGTAAAACACTCATATCTTACATAACATATAGGATAAATAGTATGTCCAAACAACTCTTAACTTGAGGTTTCCACCTCCTGCCTTTTATTGATGGTGATCATGTATTTAAATACATTGAATAAGAACTTTTTTATACGATTTTTTAATTTAAAATCATTTATTTAAAACATTAATTGTTTAGTGAACTTACTAAATCAATTAATAAAAACCTAGAAATTTAAAAAAATATTTTGATTTAATATTTTAAATAATCCATAGTATGTTCAACAATATTACTCTCTGTGAGAGATAGAATTGTGTTTAATTACAATTTTAAAGTAAACATTTTTTTACTGCAAATGTTTATTCGCTCATTATGTTTGCATTTTTCAGTATCCACATACTGCATATAGTTAATTCAATAAAACCTTAAAATAATATTATTCACTGATAACCTAGTAACAAAAGTCACCTTAAACACTGGTTAAATGAAGAAAGTATGTACTAAAAATATTAGTAAGAGTGATTTTAATAATTTTAAAATAAAATGTAACAAAACTTTATATATTAAATTAAACATATAATAATTGTGTTGTAAAAAAAATATATATATATTTTGAATTATACGAAAAAATAAATAAGAAAAGAAAATTATCAAGCAAGAGAAGGGAGTATTGTATTTCAAGGGTTCAGTAATACATCCATAAACCTTAAACTTTGGTAAGAAAAAAATTGAAATAACATACAGTGGTAGATATTGAGAAATTTCTAAAAAAAATGTTTTGCCATAAAAAAGAAAGAATCATGGTAAATTGGAGGTTGAAAAACTACTTTTTTGAAAAGACGAAAAACCTGTGGCAAAGAAATCTATAATTACTTGAGTAATTTAGAATTTTCTAGGTTATTTAAAATTTGTTAATAAATTAAGTCTATGCAGCACTATGTTTCCTCTGCAAATAAATCAGTATTGCAATTCTTGAAGCTATGTTTATTAGGCAGATCCTGCAGTAGCAATGTCTCTATCACATGTCTACCTAAGTTACTTAGTCTATTGTTTGTCATTGAATTTCTCAAGAAGCTTTTCATGTTTTACAGCACACATACTTCATTCACTTGACAAACTGCACAAAAAGCTGCACTAGACATTACGACAGAGGCTCATCTTGTTTTCATTTTCATCATTCCCCAATCTCCTCATTTGTAGTGGAAGCTATCAAATCAACGGCTTTCACAATTTCCTGTATGTTCGAACTTCACAAGTCGCAAAATTGTCATCAACAGATACGTAGTCGGAAAAGTTATCATATATGACTTTATCAACTTTGTTATTAGTACAATCTAATGCCAGTTTACACTGAGACTATTTAATTTCAGCTTATATGAAACAGTTTTTAATTACCTCAATTCCATGCCAAAGCAACATAATTAATAGCATAAAAAATTAATGTAGGGTGTTGTTACAAGGTTTACAGAATATTGCTGATTACCTTGTTCCATGGCATATAAGTATCTTTGCTCTAGCTGCTTACAGTAATGCTGATTTACAACTTTTATTATCCCCTGGTCAATTGGTTGAAGCTTGTTTGTGACATTCGAGGGTAGGAAAACAAGATCTTTCCCACCCACCACAACCACTGTTGAACAATCTGTCAGTCCTCTTCAAAGGGTAAAAACCTAGCTCAGAAGTACAATAAGAGAGAACATCCAGAGTACAATGGGTTGTGTTTGATGAACGTTCATCAGAAATTCTTCAAAAAAATCATAACTGGATTGAAACAAAAATTTTGAACAAGTTTCCTTTGAACCCAAAAAAATGAAATTAGTATAAGAGGTGTAACTAAGAAATTTTGTTTGATATATTAATTTTGTTTTAAAGCAAATAATTTTAATAACTGATAAAACACGGCTATAATTATTTATATTTTTCTTAAAATTTTAGTATCATTTTTTGTGTGCTAAAATGTTACAGTATGAACACTAGGACTTGGAATATTACAGTACTTATAATTGTGTTTTTAAATAATATAATTGTTTTAAAGCATATTTCTCAGATGCGGCCTGAATTATTGTCCCCTCTTTGTATTGCCTTAAAATTTTGGAATCATTAATTTCAGTCACCTTTCTTAATAATTAATTCTTATTATGGCATAGTACTTTCATAGAAACAGGAGTATGCTGGTTTCTGAATGTTTTTTCTCAGTATTCAGAAACCATTTTTTAAATTTGTTTATTGATTTCCTGTTTTCTTATTCATGATTATGATTAATTTATTTTGAACAAAATTACTGCAATACATGATGCTCATCATTTGAACAATATGTATTTATTTGATCTGTAAAAGTTAATATCATATATATATATATATATATATATATATATATATATATATATATATATATATATATATATATATATATATATATATATATATATATATATATATATATAGAATATCAAATGTGTTTTCCTGTTAGAATATTTTTAAGATCAAATAATATACACAAATACAGGAATATTTAGTCATTCTTAGTATTGTAACTCCTGAGGATGTTGGTAATGTAAACCAACGAGGAGCTTTGAGTTTATTATTCAATAAATTAAATATTCATGTATTTGTGTATATTATTTGATCTTAAAAATATATATATATATGTTTCCAGATATATCCATTTATGATGAATGTTGTGTTTTGATTCAGATAATTTTACTGTTATAAATTATTAAAATGTTTGATGATCTATAACAATGTTTATTTAGGATAAAAAAAGGCAACAATAACCTCAAATTCTTAATCTTTTCAAAATGCATTATTCTTCTTCTAAAATCTCAACTAAATGAAACTTGATCTTTTTATTACAAAATGTAAAACAATTTAAAAATAGGAGAGGGTTTCATTTGAGTTTAAACATAATATTTGTACTTGATTAAATATCTTTATCTAATTATCTTTCAATTTGTGTTGTTGTAATTTTGATTACAGAATCATATCTATACCAAATATTCAGCAATTTAATCAATTTACAGGTAACATAGAAGTTCCTGAACTTTTGACTATATATTTGTTTACATACAGACTGAGATTAGAACTCAACCAAAACCAAATTTCTCTCTTATTTGATATAAAATATAAAACTATAAAAATCATTCAATTATTTTAATGAACTAATTAAATTATTTTTATAATTGTATTTTATTTGATTCTCTTTCTGCTTTACTAATTCACAGGATTTTTATAATTTGTACTAACTTTAAAAATAAAAATGAAGTTAATTAAATGAGAAAGTAACATTAAGTATTTAATTGATATACAGTGGAGTCCCGATAGTCCGAACTTCGGTAATCTAAAAGTCTGCTTAATCCAAAACCGAAATTAGGATATTTTTAGGAATAAAAAAAACTTAGAACAATGAATAAGTGTATTATGTACTGAAAATTTCAGTACATTTCAAAGATAGACAGTGTAACAAAATAGAACAGTGTTATATGTAGGTTTACTACAGACTGAAACCGTTAATCTTTCCTTTCTTATTTTGATACCTGGTGCACTTTTACCTTCTTTAGGAGCCAGACCTTTTTTGGCAATGCCTTAAAGTTGAGGCCAGTTTCATCCACGTTATATATTTACTGCAGTGAATAGTTTCCAGCAATAATCAGGACAGCAAATGTATTTCAAAATTCAGTTGCAGTAGCCTCATTAGACAATACCCGTTCCCCAATAACAGCTAACTTATGTATGCTGTGGCTCTTCTTAAAACAATCAAGCCAGACTGTGCTAGTAGAAGAAAACTAGTCTCTGTTCATTAATTGATTTAATTGAAGAGCTTTTTCCTTAATCAAGAGTCCACTCTGAATGGATACCTTTTTCTCTCTCTTGAGTTAAATAAACAAACAGACCACTGTCTAGCTTCTCCAGTGGTGTAGTTTTCGCTGTTTTACGAGATTCAGCACACTTACTTGTACCATATTTTTAATGTTTTAGGATAGAAAGTAATTTTTTAGCACTGTTTAGGACATTTTATTTCATAATTATGACTATTTTATTAATAACTTCGCTCAGACCGAATTATTCTTTGATTCGAAACAGGTTCGGTCTCAATCATTTCGGACTATCGGGGCACCACTGTATTAATTAATTAACTATTTTGTTTACTAAAATAAGGTTTGAAGTCTAATCACTTTGGCTTTATGTTTTAGATTCAAAGACTAACAAATACTTGGCATATTCTACGACAAAAGTTCACTGACAGTGCTTTTAATTTTGAGGCAAAGCTTAGACCAACGTTAAAAAGTATGAACGAGTGTACCAACCCACAGGCACCAAATACCACAATACCTCATCTAATTCCTTTTGCTTTGCTACAGGAAAGAACTTTAGAAGATATTCTAGGTTAGTCTTATAGCATTGCTTTTTAAATAATGTGTATCTGATTAGAGAAAATACTGTTTCAGTTTTACAAGAAGTAACATTACCTACAGCCATACCAATCCCTTACAGGGGAAACATTCCTCAAACCTTTGTGTATCATTAGAATTGTTATAAATTTTAAGTTACTGTAATAATCTTGATTTTTCCTATAAACTATTTTCACTTTTTGTATTACTGAGTTATGTTAGTGAGACTTGTAATCATTATGCTGATCACAAAATTCTAAAACATTCGGTTTTAACTTTATACAACATTTTTTTTACTTTTATGTGTGTCCAGTTTGGACCTTTGTTTCAGACATAAATAATTGCATGCATGAATAATTGGTCTGACCTATTAGTAAATACTGATTAGAGAAAGAACTTGAATAATTTTGAAGTTATGCCAATAATGCATGTGTTATTCTAATCTTCACTTCTATGAATGATGCACAGACACTTTGTTATCATACCTTCAGATTAATTGTAACATAGAATAACTTATTCAAGAGTTTCTCTAATATTGTCGCTGAAACACTTGCAGCACTCTACCACATAATTGAGAAAATTACTCTTACTTAACCAGCTAGTGGACTATACAAGGTTAAAGATATTTTCTTTAGAGCATTACCACCAACCCTCAAAATTTCAATAATTGCTTGAGAGCTTTTCCTGTACTTCACCATACACATGATATTGAGTCTAGTATATTTCATCAACTTTCATTTCAACCAACAGTTAAAACAAACACAACAAAAATAAAGACAACTGGTGTAGTATGCACAGTTTGACATTCAGACGAGTACTGAGGATTCCCTAATAGGTGGAATACATAGAGACGTAGCCGCTATATTGTATTGGTTGTTATTTGTTGGATAGACCTTATATAATGTTATTATAAGGAACATAAGCATGTTAGGTCTATGGAATCTATTAAAGTTGATGAATTTGGTTTATAATTGATTATAATTTATATGTGTAATCATGTATATTCCAATTTATTAAACCAATTATTAATGTATATTCCAATTCAAGTATATCTAACTAAACCAATTGATTTAAATTACAATTTAACCTTAACAGCAGTTATTGTTTCAACTCATGCTCTAAATGTTGGCATGTTTCTTCATTATAACATATGCATTTCTCTTTATATCCCACCAAAACCTTTTCGTAGCAAAAACAGGCCAGAAACTTGAAACTGCTGATATGTGCTAATGGTTAATCTGACCTTTAATAGCTTTGATTCTTGTAGCATCCCACATGTCTACTTCATTCTGAAATGTAGTTTACAATGTAAAAAAACCACTGTTAAGATTATTAACAACTAAATTCAAATCCATGAACTGCGGTAAAAAAAAGTCTTTTGGATATTGATCTCTAATAATTTTTAACTCCATTCTCCCTTCCACCTATTACCGAACAGTCATCATAACCTAGTTCTGCTAGCTTGTACATATCACTATCTTCAGTAAAAAATGAAATAATTGTGGATAAACCAGAAACACTAAGGGAGCAGCTTAATGGTACAATTCCCAGAAATATTTCTTCTAACATACTCTTTTTCAACAAATTGCACCCTTATTGACAAGTTGCTCCTTTCTTCCTAATCAGCGGATTTACCAATGAAAACAGAGAATTCTGTATTTCTGTTCAGCCATAAAATTAATTTATTTAAAATATTCTGAACACATAGTGATATCAATTTATTTTAAAATTTTACTGCATACATTTCAGGTATCCATTACAAGTTTATAAATGTTTATTTGAAATAGTATCACCACTTTCAATTCTAAATTCATTGAAAACAACATATTTGAAATTATTCACACGTTGTAGTAAATTGTGTGCTCCAATAGACAATTGAAGAACTTCTATCCTAGAGGTTTTGATGATTATGCTTTATTGTCACATTATTTGAACTACTGTAGAGTCTCAAAATTCGAAGTCCCGATATTTCAAGCTTCCATTGAATTCATGCCTATTTCTGTTTGAGCCTATTCTATCTATTTGAAAGAAAATGATGAGCTGGGCTCCCATGAAATGTTTATACCTATATGGTATGCAAAGGAAATGAGTCAGGCTTCCGAAAAATGTTTATATCAATACGGTATGCAAAGAAATTGAGTCTGGCTTCCAAAAATGTTTATATAAATACGATATGCAAAGGCAAGAGTCGGGCTTCCAAAAAATGTTTATATTAATATGGTATGCAAAGAAAATAAATCGGTCTTCTAAGAAATGTTTATATCAGTATGGCATGGAAAGGAAATAAGTCTGGGTTCCAAGAAATGTTTATATTAGTACAGTATTCAAAGAAAATGAGTCTGACTTTAAACAAATGTTTAAAGCAATACAGTATCCAAAGGAAATGCGTCGGGCTTCCAAGGAATGTTCATATAAAGTTCTGTAAACTTATTTTGTGCATTTTTAACTTTAGTGTTAGTGTTCATTAAAACTCTTTATTTTTCTAATGTACATTTTAATTTAATCCGAGTTTTGGCTAATCTGAGAGGGTCTCGGTCTCATCTACCTTGAATTATAGAGACTCTACTGTATTTGATTATGCTGCTGCATTATTTATGTATGTGCAATATTTACAAGAAGGATTACTCTAGCCAACTACAAACCCAAATTAAAACTGAATAACATACATCTTCAACATAACCACTGCCCTAAGCTGCTAGGAGTACTGCTTGATAAAAAGCTGAGATGGAAAAATCATATTGAAAAAACTGTTCAAGCTTGTAGCAAACTTCTCAATTCAATCAAAGTAGTCACCAGCCGACAATGGGGCGCTGACACCATATGCTTGAGAACATTTTACCTATCCTTTGTAAGAACAAAACTGACTTATTGCAGTGAGGTCTGGGGAGCGGCTGCAGCAACGCACATTAAAAAACTTCAAGTGATTCAATCGGTTGCCTTAAGAATTTGCCTAGGCTGTCCCAAAACCACTCCCATTGCAGCAGAGTGAATTGATAGAATTATCAATAGAACCCATAGATTTACTGCTAGAAGAACAAACATGAAATAAACATCTAAAAACCCTCTCACTACACATAACCCATCCACTACACTCTTTAAAAGAAACAACTACACGACAATCATACACTCACAGTATCAATTTGCTCGCGGTTGAAATGCCTTCTGAGACTCCAGAGGAAATCCCGGTCTGCAACCACAAACCCCCTTGGAAGCAGAATGAAATAATGGTAACTCTAAACCTACCTTCTTGCCTAAGTAAAGAAGACCCCCAGGAGGAACTTTGGCGAGAGTCACTGGAAATGATTCAGAATCTGTATCCAGACTCCGTTCAAATCTACACCAATGGGTCAGTAGATCTAGTCCAAGATAAGTCAGGAGCAGGCTACTATAACCACTTCACCAAAGAAGAATATTACATACCAGCAAATGCAGCCTCCAGTGTCGATGCAGAGTTGCTGGCAATAAATGCAGCCTTGGTAAACTGCCTTCAACTACGAGCAGAGAAGTTCTGTATATTCACTGACTCCAAGAGCGCCTTGTACATGATAGAGAACCGGAAACCAGGAAGCTACTCATGCAGACTAGAAGAAATAACAAATTTACTCAACACTCTCAGCAAAGATGAGAAACAAATACAGTTTCAGTGGATCCTCTCACACTGCGGCATCGACGGCAATAAAAAAGCAGATACAATCGCCAAACAAGCAGCGGAAATGGGCCCAGTCTTCTTACCACAGTACTCTCTAAAGAAATGCCTGAGTGCTGTGAAAACATCAGTTAGAAGAAAATGGATCCACCGTTGGAGAGAAGAAACTAAAGGTAGAATCCTCTATGACATTCAAAAAGAATCAAATGATTTGGAAATGTATCAAGGGGTTCCCAGATTTACAGCCGTCTTTGCAGCATGCACAAGAATCGGACACATTGTGACTGAGACCTATCTCTTCAGATTTAATCTGAGTGAATCTCTACTCTGCCCTAACTGTAGAAAAGAGGAGGAGACTCTAGACCATATCCTCCTTCGATGCTCCTCACCAATTCCACCAAGAGCAGCTCTGCTGTCTGCGCTGGGTTGCCAGGGAAACATCAAAACAATATTGATCGATAAACAGTTTTGTACCTTGGCTGCAGCAACTTATTATGGACATCAGACCATCGGAGTCACATGATCCTGGACGTCCGCAGCAAGAAGAAGAAGAAGAAGTAGTGCTGCATTATTTGAACTACTTACTCTATTTTCATCATATCTTTGAAGTTGCTTGACTTTTCCACTACCTTGCAATGGCAGGAACATTTATTTGTCCGTGTTTATTCACTGTGTGAACATACTTATATTTAAAGAAAGTACAAACAATAAATATACCTTGAACCTGCATTAAATCTGTGGTCCAGAAATCATGAAGTATCTGCATAGAAAAATAATGTATCTTTTACACCTTTGTTTAACCAAGTACACTAGGTCAGTGAACTACTGATAGTAAAATTATTTATTCCCTTCTTTAAAAATTGTTTTTATATCCATGGTCGTAAACTCAGGTACAACCCTCAGACACAACACTGCATAGATAAACTTCAGACTAAACTAAACACTAAATTGTGCCAATAAAAGTTAAAAAATTTTATGCTTCCATAATTTTCCTGGTTCTAATTCATCTCAAAATCAAACAAATTTTAATTTTTTGGTAAGGTGTAACCCTTGCTTCACTGGCTTTGACATTTTTGAAAATTAAGATAATACTAGCTTATGTATTAATGTCAAAATTTCAATAAAGTATACAAACAACTATCGCTTCGTTTTTATTATGTATATATAAAAAAAACATGTAAAATCTGTTTAAAAAAATTTGAAATGCTACAAAATATTCTTAAGTTATAGTTTTAAAGTAATAAACATTCCAATTTGGTTTCTATTATGGTCCCTAGTTTTGTTTCTTTCAATTATCCATGCTTATATATTTTTTTCTCATTCAAAAATCCAATTACTATTTTGTTCTAATTGATAACTAGAAATATAAGGTGAAAGTAAACCAGGAGTTAAACACCATAAAACATATAGCACAAAATAACGGATACAACCCAACATTGATTGACGAATTACACAACCGCCTAAAAAATAAACCTAATAACCCAAATACAAACACACAGCAGGACAATCCCATAAAATACTTACCAATACCATACAGATCATCCAAAACCCACAAAAAACCAACACACTACGAAAATATAATTACAAAATAGCTTACTCCCACTGGAGTTTACAAACTAACTTGCAGTTTGTGCCCCAGTTTTACATAGGCCAGACAGGGAGGTCCTTCTATACACGTTACCAAGAACATATAAAAGCACTAACAAACAATAACTACCAATCAAACTTCGCCGATCATCTCAACTCCACAAAACATAACTACATAGACATAACATCTAACCTACAAATTCTTCATAAACAACACAGAAATAACCAGCGCTACACAACCTAACAATACAAAATATACAGACACTTCAAACTACACCTACACACATACTCAATACACAATTACATTACAACTCACACACACTTTTTGACATCATAACTCCTAATTCTCAAAACATACACCCACACCACCATAATATACCGCCCCACCCTAACACCCTAACCTACGTAAACCTTGAGATCAGTTACGGTCTGAGTTGACAATGGGACACATCTCCCGAAATGGCCATCCTCAACAAATATAAGTAAGTGCTACTATAGGCAAGTTTATAAATATCACAAGTGTTTAGACAAAATGTTTTTAATAACACACTAATAGTAACACAATAAGAACACACAAGACCCAAAAGAGCATAACACATACCAATGAAATACAGACAGCCAAATCGCTAAAACAAAATCCGGAGAACACGATTTAAAATACATAAAAGCAGATAAAGGTGATACTACAGTTATTATGCATATGCAAGATTTAAACAATAAAATTAATGAATTCATAACGGCAAACAACATCTCAGAAACAAATAAAGACCCAACAAACAAATATCACAACATCGTTAAACACATAATTAATTCAACTAAACACGTGGTATCTAAAACACAGAAAAAATACCTTAAAGCAATAAGACCTATGGCACCCTACCCTACAGGCACTTCCTAAACTACATAAACAAGGAACACTAATAAGACCAATAATCAACAGCCAACAATCTCCCGTACACAAACTAGAACACCATATGGATAGAACTATTAGAAAATACATAAAACTAGACACACACACACAAATATAAAGAACACAATAGATCTAATAAACAAAGTAAAGAACATTGAAATCCCTCATAACTCAGCCCTGGCATCGTTTCACATCACAAACCTATATACCAATATCCCAGTCACAGAAACACTAAACATATTACGAGACAATCTAAGACTTAACAACACTCCAGAAAAAATCACAAAAGAAATCATACACATTTTGAACACCATTACACAACAGAACTACTTCACTCACAACAACCAATATTACACACAGAAACAAGGCCTACCAATGGGTTCGCCGATTTCAAGCATTCTCGCAGAAGTATTCCTACAACACATAGAACAGAATAAAATCATAAATAACAACAAACACGCAGATAAGATAATATATTGGGACAGATATGTATATGACGTTATAATACTATATTGAGGAAACATAAGACAATGGCAACCACTCCAAACACATATAAACAAAATACACAAAAATATCCAGTTCACTGCAGAATTTGAAAACAACAAAACATTGAATTTCTTAGATATCACCATAACAAAAAATCAAAACAAACATGAATTCAACATATACCGCAAGCCAAGCATGACAGACACACTGATATACAACACATCGAACCACCCAATACAACATAAACACGCAGCATTCAAACATTTACTACACAGACTAAAAATACCTATGTCCACAACTAACTACACAGAGGAACTAAACACAATAAAAAATTTAGCTCTCAAAATGGATATGACGATTATTTAATAGACAAACTACACAGAAAATACTCAACAAGAACAGGTACAACAACAAAAACATGAACACAAACAAATTCATCACACTCACATACATAAACAAACTCACAAATAAGATAGCGCACCAATTCAAAAAAGCAAGATACAATGTAGCTTACAGAACAACAAATAAAAGCCAAACGGCTATCAGACACAGCATTAATAACAATATCATCACATACAATAACCCAGGAGTATACAAATTAAAATGCAACAACTGCAATAAGTTCTATATTGGACAAATAGGCAGATCTTTTGCCGAAAGATATAAAGAACACAAAAGGGCACTGCACACTACTATTGAATCCACCTTTGCAAATCACCACATGGACACTAAACACTCATGCAAAAGTATGGAAAATAACATGAGCATCCTCCACACATGCAACAAAGGTGATAAATTAAACACAATAGACCAGTATGAAATATATAGACCTAGCAACACACATAAAATTGGCAACCTAAATGAACAAACACGGCACAGATCAAACATACTCTTTGATCACATCATTTCTAACTTTCAAAAAATGGTACCGAGGAAGCACAACTGCAGCATTCCTAGCAGCAAAAATACGAGGCTGAAGAAGTCGTAAGATGAAAATGTTTCCTTGAAGTGTAAGTTAACATTTTAACAACCTTTAGTTAGCAAAAGGTTTGGTCGCAAGTAATAGAAAAAGTGTAATAAGAATTAACAACCAACTCATCATGAACAGCAACAAGATTTCGATATTTGTTTTTAATAATAAATCAGTAATTATAATTTATTATTCAATGGATCCTTTTATTTTTTTCACTGAAGAATTTTTAAAAACTTTTCTGTGACTTTTAACTCTTTGTAACAAGAACTCTTTGTCAACTTTGCTATTTTTCACACTTTATGAAAAATCTTCACGATTTTTTATTTCTGATGATTAAAAATCATACGTTTACCTCTTTCTCTACATTGTCATTGAGAACTTTTTGAAGTTTTCACAAAGTAGAGAGAGTTTATTAATTACTGTGATGTTCCCACTTGTTTACAGAGCCATTTAACCGCTTAGTTTTTAACTTCAGTAAGGTAAACAATAGACAAGAATTCTGTCCTATCAAAGATGAGAGTGTTATTGATATTTTTCTTTCTAAAAATGTTATATTACCTTTTGGAAGATTTGGGCATCTTTATATTAATAAACCTTCTGAGTAATTTGCCTTTTGTCAATTACTTTATTTAAAAATATGCAGACTGCCATTCTTCAATCAAGTACCAATAAGGGTTTTTAAATGTATTTGAAGTTTTAAATGATATCACATTGTTGATTTCTTTCTATTTGTTCATATTCTTTATCAACTGTAGATCATCAATCAATGTTTCGTGTATACAAATACATTTTTCCTCAAGCTTGATAACCATTTCTATGTAATATTCCATTTCTTTTCTAAAATGGAAATATCAGAGTAAATAACAGAACTTTATAGTGTTGTTTTCCCAGAGTTTTTTCAATTATTTGAAATATTCGTTCCTCACTGTTTCACAAAGTGTGATAGGCAACAGACTCTACTTTTGTGACTACATACAGATTAGAACTGTTTTCTCTCTAGAAAGTTTTCAATTTTAACAAAGGTTCATTCTGCTAACTTGAGATAGATTCTGAAGTGTCAAAAGAAACACCAAACACATTTTCCAAATGCTTCCACTCTATCATTAAGTATATGTAGCTACTGCCAAACTAATACCAGTACCATCATTAATTTCTCCAACTCCTAAAAGTTTACCTATATGTATTTGGGTTAATATTGCACGTTAGTAGAGTCACTACAGTTGCTTGTATAAGGCTGTATTAGAAAAGCATTTTTTTTATCTATACACTTGTAATGTTTTTTTTTTTACTAGTAGTTGAATCATTACCATTTTTTTCAAAGCCAGTAAGACAAGAGTTACACTTTACTAAAATATTTCAAATTTGCTTGGTTTAATTTTGAGATGAATTAGATGAAATCATTTAAGAAATAAATTTTAACTTATTTAGAGATAAATTGAAAAAATTATGGGGTGCAAATAATTTTTCAAATTTAGTTTTTTTGGCACAGGCTACTAGATACTCAGAAGTGTCAGAAATAACAAAGTAACAAATTGGGAAAGACTGATTATTTTTACAAACCTTTTCTTATTTGTAATCACATACATGAAAAGGAAGATATTTCAAGTTTAAAATGAATGTAGAAATTTGGGAATTAACAATCAATTCATGAATTTTATGTCCAGTACTAATGTTTATAGACATCAGTTTTGTATCTCATAAGATAGTTTTTATATTTTTGAATGTAATTATACAACTTTGTGTGTCTTTTTATAAATAATAGCTTGATATTTTTTTCTATTTTTACTTTTCTCTTGATCTAGATTTTTTCAATTTTCAGGAACTAATTCCAACCCAATTTCCAGTTTAGAAGCTAGTTGTTTATCTTCTTGGGAATCATCAACATCAGATTTTGGTCTTGGAACATTGTTTGCACATCTAGAAACAGCCAGAAAATTTGGTGAAGCTACTCCTACATTTAGACGAAATTCTGAAATAGTTTTAGGTGATTCAAAAGTAGATGATCTTCTTTTAGACATGTTTCGAACTGAATTTCACCTGAAATTCTTATGGGGAAGTAGAGGAGCAACTGTATCTGCACAGGAAAGACATTCCAAATTTGAACAAGTCTTAACAGTAATGTCAGAAAAATGTGAAGCGACAATGGAGTCAATATCATCGCCACAGTCCAATCAAAGTTACTCATCTGCTATTGGTACAAGCGTTTGAAATGTTACTTGTTATTACCTGGAAAATATATTCTTCCATAGTCAGTTTTTACAATCTATTTTACACATATTTAAAATATTTTTAATAATATTAGAAGCAGCTGAAAATATACTGTGTTAAAAAACAACAGTCATTGCCACTGTGTTTTTGTTGTAGTAAATGTTTAAAATGAATCATAAAAAATTATTAAAAAGGTTACCATTTTGCAAATGCATTTGGTATCGTTTTCCAAATAAAAATTTTATAATAATTTTCTCTAAATTTTAATTATTATTTAGCTTTAGTTGCTTCAAATATTCATAAGTAGTGTTTTTAACATTTCAATTGTTTTTAAAATAGTTTGCTGTGATAATATTAAGAGAAATTGTAATTGTCTGTTCTTTATTTGAATAATAATTGTACATAGGATTTTATTTTCCACATTGTCACTGTGATAACCTTTTTAGGATTTTAGGTTTTTGTAACAAGTATATTTTAAAGTTTAAATATGATTTTCATCTACAGTCTTCATCGGTTTACACAAAATAAAATAAATAGCCCAGATAACTTGTAGCTTATTTTTAATAATTTTATTCCTCAATATTTTTGAAAGTTAATATCTTTGTCAAAATTGTTTTAAAATAATGAGTTTCCTTTTTTCTGTTCGAAGCTCAATTACAAAAATTTTAAAAATGCCAATACAGCAGGGTCGTTGACTATCAGAACGTCAGTATTCCAAACTGGCAATCATCTGAACTGCCGAACCACTATTAAAAGAGTAAAAGTTTTTGCTACTAAAACACAATAATTAAAATTTAATATTGAAAGTAAAATTTCCAGGACAAAGTGTCAGGATATGGGTCAGCTCAATATTTAAATTATTATTAAAGATTTTAGGTTTAGTTGCTATAAAATAGTGTTTTTAAATCTAGAAATTGTGTTAGACTTTATTAACCTAATAAACATAATAGTTATATTAGAATACTAAACTACTTAGCTTGTTTGATTATCTGATTTGGTTATCTGAACCATTACAGTCACAATTAGTTCAGATTGACGTTCTGCTGTAATTTGAAGTAATGAACTTAAACTATTAAGTTTCAAAATTTTGAAACTTTTCTTTATGATTTGTTTTTTCCCATTGTGTTATTAACTGGCATTGTTCAACACTACTTAAAATATTAATCAGGTACAAAAATCTATTTGACAAAGATTAAAACGCTTAATTATTTTTGAGTACAACATTTTTTAAGCCTATAAATTTTTTGAAACTTATTTGTAAAAACATTAACTCAATTTCATATATTGATTATATACAGATATTGTGGTACTGTGTTAGAATGTTTTAGTTGAGATTTACAAAACTCGCAATCTTTTGT
Organism: Prosapia bicincta; assembly: GCA_036971475.1. Lineage (NCBI taxonomy): Eukaryota > Metazoa > Arthropoda > Insecta > Hemiptera > Cercopidae > Prosapia > Prosapia bicincta. The sequence goes on along the minus strand of JBAIZL010000001.1, from coordinate 54,868,689 downwards.
TTTTTGAAAATATAAGAAAGTAAATTCTGTATAATAACGTATACAAATATCTTTTTAATTCCATATTTCATTTGATCTTAAATGTAGATTTAATAAAAACTTCCATTACTAGTTAAAAATAACAAAATAAATTGTAACAGATTTAATTGTGTGATGTTTTAACTGAATAAAAGAAAGAACCTAAATTTTTAACACTTTTTCTGTATTTTTTTTGAAAAAAGTGTTCAGAAACATCTTTTTTGTGTGCTTTTCAACGGAATAAGATATTGGTAGGCATCAAAATCGTGATGCTACCCCCAAAAATACTTATACATTAATTGTAATGTAGTGGCAAAATCTTAATGTCAATATGATTCTAAAAACAAACCGTTAAATTCTGTAATTGAATGTTACATTGTTTGAATTTCAAATAGTTAGAATATACAGTGTTTTTTTTTTCACTTATACCAAACATATGTTTTTTAAAATTTCAGTGAAGATTGAAAAAAAATAATTGTAGTTCAATTTATTTTTAGAAATTTAAAACAAACCCATATGGGGAAGTTGATTGATTTTTTTCCTTTAAATCCCTACAATCAAATGTAGATGTATTCCAACAAATTATTTTGCAAATAGAATATAGTAGTTATTAATAAGACTGAAACAATGATTTATTAACAAATGTAAAATAATGAAACCTGTATTAAATGCGTTATTACATGAGTAGTCGATACTTTTTACTCATTTATCAGGTTAAAATCAGGTAAACATAAGTATTAATGTGTCCCCCTGTAAAATATGCTGCAATTGTAAATGTTATGTACATTATTTTACTTTTAAATAAACTATTATTTTATTATAAATAATCAATATTACGTACTTAATAAAAAAACAAAGTACTAGCTCTTGTTAGGACCAAATTTGAAATGTTGTAATTAGGTCAATATAATTTTCTTTAATTCAATTAATATGTATTGTAAATACTAAAACATTTAACTGTTGTGAAACACCTTGTGACCTATCCATCAACGTATTTTTAATTTTACTCAAAATGAAAATAATTTGATAAATTGTATTTCGTTATTAATATTATTTTTATTTTTTTAAGTAATTATTTACTGTGATGTTACGTGATTAAGAAAACTAGCTTTAAACTGACTTTGTAGATAGAATCGGATATTTTAACCTATTTTAGAATGTATAAAGTTTATTTTAAATTATTAACTTAAAATAGTTTATAATATTTCTTATTGGTTGTAAGATGTAGGTTAAAGCAGTGAAACGAAAAGGATTTATGTTTTAGTAATTTGACAAATTCATCACAACCACATGATAACCAGGAATTTATAAGCTGTTTTATATATATTTAAAGAAATATTTAACAGAAATCGTTAAAAGCATTAAGAAATTAATTATAGTTCAACAATAACAGCAATACTTGAAATATCTTGAAAATATACTGCATTATTAAAATTTTCAGTGTACATTTTGTACCATTTTATACAGAATTTTATAAAAAAAGATATATAGTGCCATTATACCATTTTTATTTTTTTCTGAAATATTCTTAAAATTGGTGCAATATTGATATGAATTTATTTGTTAAAATATTAACATAACATTTGTGTACTAATGTACATTGTACTACCAATAAAAAAATACATTATACCATTAAAATATTGTTTTTCAATTTTTAAAAACAATTCATGTTTTGTTTTTTTTCTAATTTTTACTGAATTATCTTTTTCCATCCAGCTACATCTGTAATGGTTTTTACCTTTTCCCAGCTATTGAAGGAAATGGTCAAGTTGAAGGCCTCTAGATTTAGGTAAGACATCTTTTGCAATGAAGTTACAGGTATTTTCTTTGAAGCAAGTTTTGAAGAGTTGTTTAACATGATTAAAAATCTTTGGTTTTTTACTGAGATCTGGAATTTTACCTAAAGGGTAGAAAACATTAACCATTCTGTGTGGAAATCTAATGGAGAGAGAAGAGAATATAAGACTTGAAAATTCTCAGTTTGTTTTTAGAAGGCAAAAAAAAAACCGATGAATAACTATCATTTACAAATAAAGTATATGGAATATAATCTCTCAAATCCGAACCCCCACGAAATCCGAACATAATTTGATGAAAACAAAATTTTTAAAACTTATCTAAAATTCAATGAAGTATATATTGAAAGTTTGCTACTTACGTAAAACAGGACTGAGATGTGTAATATATTGGAATTGACACTGTAAAAACATGATTTAGTACGAAGGCCTATACTGTTCTACTGTATCACTTCATTAACATAGAATTTATTATCAGTAAAAAAAAAAATAAAAAAGACACTACACTATATGTTTCATTAAAAATAAACGCCACAAATACTTAACTATATTTTTTACTTTAAATCAGTAATCTTCATCTGGCGAAGAGACGTAAACTTTCCCGAGGATGGGATGTTAGACACCGTCGCATAGCATCACATCATTAGGTGTTGCACTTGCATGTTGTTCTACGTAACTCAACGCAATGTCGCATTTGTACAGGTATCTTTTCCTTGCTATCGCTATCTGCTACACTGTCATCGTGTTGATCCTGGACCATCTACACCGTGTCATGCTCGGTATATTCTCAATTCTTATCTAGGCTGTTCTAGAGCTTCTTCCAAGATGTCTGCATTAAAGTGTTACTGATATTATTCCAGGATTCAGCTAACCAGTAAATTACATCCTTTATTGTAATCGTCTCAAGTTTTTCTGGAGTAGAAAGAGAACAATCTTCTTCAATTATTGTTTAAAGAAGCTTTTTTCTGTAGCTCAGTTTTATGTTCTGCAGCACACCTTGATCCATAGGCTGAATAGGATGTCCCGTTGGGTGGAAGAAAATTTGCTTTTATTTGTTTACATACCAACTGCATGTCTGAAGGATGTGAAAGAGCATTGTCTATCAAAAGTAGGACTTTTTGGTGGCAGTCCATTTTTTTCATTAAATTTCGTTACTGAAGGAACAAATTCATTTTTGAACCATTCCTTGAAAATATTACCTGTCATCCACGCCATACACTGATTTTTGTAATGAACAGGGAGTGCATTCAAGTTCATATTTTTAAGGTCTTGTGGCTTGGCAGATTTTCCAATCACCATTAATGGTAGCTTATTTGTTTCCGGGGCGTTACTGGAGGCTAAAACTGTGAGACGCTGTTTGCTCGTTTTAAAGCCTGGTGTAGAAGATTCCTCTTTAGAAGCAAGACTTTTAGTGGGAAGGGCTTTAAAATTCAATCCGGTCTCGTTCGCATTATACATTTACAGGCGGGGTGAGTAATTTTCAGATGAAATCAAATCTGTGAATTTGTCTAAATATGTTTTTGCAGCAAGATTATCAGCTGATAACTTCTACTTGCTTTCCGTTAGTTGTCTAATTCCATGCCTCTATTCCATCTAGTTAACCATCCATTGCTAGCAATAAATAACAAATCTGTTCATTAATTTGTTTAACTATAATGCCTTTTCTTGAATTAATGGGTCACTAATAGGAACTCCTTTCTACCTCTCTTGTGTAAACCATAAAATACAGCTTTGTCAATTTTTTCATTCATAGAAACTTTCAAGTGATGACGTTCCAAAGACTTTCCACTTATAACACTGCAAAACTGTTCAATTTTTGCACTATTTTTTTTCCAGTCTCTTATTGTAGCCTTACCAACAGTCACTTATAGCCTTACCTAAATTCAACAGCCACCTTTGTCAAACTTTCTTTTTTTCTAGTCACATAACACTTCAAATTTGAAAAAAAATCTTGAAAAAAGGTTACAGTAGAGTATTGATACAGAAATATGTAATGAATGCTCTAATATTGTTCGTTAATAAAAAAACGCACTTCTGTCAAATACAAATTACATAGCAAATCTGAAATCGGAACCTTTATGGCAAATTCGAACAGGCCCTAGCCCCAATTAGCTCCAATTTGAGGGGTTAAACTGTAAAGGTATTTAAACTAATCAATAAAGTGTTACAATCATGAATGATTCCAAGGGAACCTTTGATGAAATTCCTGTAATAAACATCTATCTAAATTTAAACAAATATTCTTTGAGCTTAGCTTGTGAGGTTATGTTAATTCAACAAATAAAAACATACACAAAACTCACTAATTAATCTTACTAGGGTGAAAGTAAGGTTACACTTCCGTACGGAAGTGTAACCTTACTTTCACCCTAGTTGTAAGTTAGAGTTTGTAGTAGTTACACTCACTGATGATGATGACGACTTGGTCATTGAAACACATATGAGTAAATAAACGATTAATTTGTGAGTTTCATGTATGTTTTTATTTGTTTAATCTTCTTAAATATTAAATAAAATGCATCACTATCACACAAACAAGTTAGTTGGTTTGTGTTGTTATTGGGCAAAGTTTCCAGTAATTTTGTAAAGTATTAATATCAAAGGCAGATCTAGCGCTTTGCTGCAAAATTTGTTCAACTATATTCTTGAAGGAGTTGGTATGGTTTCTTTCATAGCCATTTCCCTTGATAATGTAAATGTTTAATTAAATTGGTGACAAACATATTCAGCAAGATATTCTGGGTGTTGTTTATATTTGGTGTCATGCATGGGAGGTCAATGTCTATAAAAAATTACAGTATGTCTAGCTCTTTATTCACAATAATAAATACACATATTGACTGAATCTCCACTTCATTAGAGGTTTAGTAGTTAAAAAAACAGTTACCTGATATTTGACAACTCATTGAGGTGAAGGGTCATGTAGATAAATGCTCTGCTCATCTCAGCAAGAAGAGTGTGAAGAGCAGTTAGGGTAACATTGAACATGCTCATCATATATCATTTCTAATATGGTGTAATTAATCAAAAGGTTTAAAAATTATTTTAATTTTTTTATTAAAAAGGAACAGTGTCTTGTTTCATAATTCACGTTCATTCAACTTATAAGGTCAACTTTCAGCACTGTACTGTGCAGAATTGTATTGGTTGTGGATACCGCCCACCTTAGACGGAATCCTAGTTGATTGTCTAGCAACATATAATACTTATTTCTACGTTCTGATGTATTCTAAATCTGTGATTGCGTTTCTAATGTACCCATGTATAAATTGTATCCAGATTACGCTTTCTAAATAGATCACGTTTTTTTAAAAATTCTATGGTAGATGAATACAAAAACTTGATAAAAATAACTTTTCAGTGGATTTCTGCTCATGTGGGGTCGAAAAAATGGGAAAATTGTTGTGATCGCCAAACAAGGTGCTAAAAGTGCACATACCATCTAGTGCTATCATTTTCAAACACTAGAAAAAACTTCACAATTGCAATTAAAAAAATTGGTTGTTCAAGCAATATGAAGAAGAAGAAAATGTATAACTATTTACCCTTTGAATAGTCTTTCTGGTATTGTGCAACTCCAATAGCAATCTAAGATGACATTAATTGATTTATTCTTGAAGACTCGCCACTTAGCATGGTATGTCAGAAAAGTGAAGAAACGCCCTTCTCCAATGCAATTTGTTTAGGGTGCAACTTATCTTGTGCAATACTCTGGCACAAGAAGATGGAGACTATTCGGTTGGTTAGGTTACTCATGAATTGATTTTGCTAAGAAAATGGGGTTTATTTTAAATAATATAAATTTTTCTCTTAAATAAAGGGTATTGAAAATGAAACTTTTTACAAAAAAATTATCTTTATTTACTACTCAATTTAATAATATTAATTATTTACACATTTACATAAATAAGAATTTGTAGGTCTTATAAAAGGGAATCTATGGCATGAATAACCCCATTCGTAGCTGGTACGTTTCTCGTCACTACATTCGCAGAGTTTACTTTTATTCTCCCTGAAACAAAAAAAATACAAAGTTGGTTTCAACAAAATAAAGGCAAACATTTCAATATTCAAATAACTATTGCCTTGAAATTTTTAATATTGGAAACTGAATCAATACCAACTTCTTTGTTTAATATTATGATATTTTTTCATCTTGACCCTGGTCCGACCCCCCCTCTACCCACAAGCCTTCATGGCAGACTTTCTTTAGCGAACTGCCCTTATCACACATGTAGATGTGGTTGGTATCACTATGCCAGGTAATGGTAGCAGGATTTTTTGAATCTGTACAGAGTCCTGGTCAGTGCTACCATCTAGCAGCAGGATCTATAACTTCAGTTTAACAAGCTGGTGACAAAATAATATGTATTTTTTTCGACATTAAAAGTATTAGTGTAAGACATTTTAAATTTACCTTAGTTTTTTTTAGATGTTTTTAAACAATTCGCTTTTAATGTTAGGCTGTACACTGGTTTTGTCACTCTGGACCGTTTCCCCATCATGAAGCAGTATCAACACGTGATAGTATCGCCCAGTGGTTTTAATATAGTAAAGAGTAGTGGCTTGGGATTATATACCCTTTTTTTATTTCTTCTAGATAGTGTGGCCCAAAAAAAATTTTTTAAACTGGTTCAATGGTTAGAAGTTTAAATTGCATTATAACTTGTAATAACTCAAGGGTTGCCAATGAGTTGCATATCGAAAATTATTCTTTTTGGTTGTGTAAAACTAAATTCTACTAATACGCCTTCTTTGGGAAGTAATTCATCTTTATTCCTGAGGAATAAATAGTGCTACCTAAACATGTAAATAAACTAGCGAAGTTATTTTATGGTACTACCATACTGGAGTTTCAAGGACTTGCTCATGATGTCACTGAACAACTCATGAATAATTATAAAACGAATACGATGCCATTTCAGAAATCTTAACAGCTACTCCAATGAAGAACAAACTAGTAAAAGCAAAAAAAAAAGACAAAAGAAAAATGTAAAAGGTCAATGCAAAATTTTAAATAACTTCTTCTGTGTTATGATTATCTGAATAAGCTTACTCATATGTCTCATATGATAAGATAAAACTTTTCACTCTATGAAAGTGCTACAACAAATTTGCTGTGATTAATGAGTACATATATTTTCCATTACATATTCCATTTCATATTATTATAACATTTAAACAGACAAGCGGGCACACAACATTGTGTACACTTCCACAAACTGCATAGTCACAAAAGCTACTTACCTCCTTCTTTATATATCGTTAGCTGCTTGTTCTTGTCAAGAGAGTCTTTAACCTGGAAATACAACAAGCCCTCTGAGAATATTGTTCCGGGTGTTAAGTGACGTAACACAAAGCTCCTAGCCAGGGCTCTGTTTTCTTCGAACCTTTTGACTTCAGCTGCCGTGAAGGCATGGTTCATTGGAGCAAACAGAGTATATGTCCGGCTGCCTGCAATTACAAATTTGTAAAAATACAGTTTTTAAACACTCATAAGATGAAATTAGATTATAGTTAACAATAATGACAAACGTATTCTACAAAATCGAACAAAATAATCTTTATATATGCTACACTAATCTTGCTGTCTAGTTCTTGCTTTATCATGATGTTTAGCCTATAGTTTCCTGTTCGCATTACTGCGCACAGATGAAATCTGAAACCTACTACTGAAAAATGAATAATTTTGTCGCCTATCTCTCTATCTCTCTTTCTCCCTCCCCCCTCTCTCTCTCTCACTCTCTCTCTCTCTATCTATGTATCTATCTATCTGTTCATTTATCTATCTATTTCTCTCTTACTTTATTCCCCTTTACTCTCTGGGTGTATATATGTTGCTTGTAATTTGTGTTACACGCTCTTAGTGTTCGTTTCTCTAGAAACCTATTTTTGAAGAGTAACATGTTTTGACGCAGGATCTAAAAATTTTTTACTTCGGAGTAAATCAGTAGATAACGATGTCATCACTTAGAATCCTTAACAATTTCATCGTCTATATATCTAGCAGGAATTTTTGTCTTTGATATAACTACTGCTTATAGTAATGCTATACGATGGCGTTTGTTTTATCTCAGCCAAACTTGGAAGCCCTAGAGGATTAGGCGACTCTTCCATCCAACGCGCACTCTCTGACCTCCTTACCTGTCACCGATGGTTTTCCATGTCGTTAACTAGCCTAGAACGACTAATAGAAAAGCAAATCTAGCTTCCCGCTGTTTAATCACATCCCCTAGACGATTTTCCAGTACGTTAAACAAAACAAAGGGGGAGCCTCGACACTGCGAAAATTTTGTATTCTTTTTTAATCAAACATTTAAAGTGATTCAAAACATGCTGTTAATAACCGACGTGCGTTTTAGATTTTCAGTAGTGATTTCGATCTAAACAGCTGTTGGAAATTATATCCATTTTGGGGTTTTCGCCCAGCACCAGTCTCCCTCAAATAAAATACCGTAAAGGAGCGCTGAATGCTCTACCCCTCTAAGTGCGTTACCTAATCTGCGTTATTTTTTTGATATCTTCAGGATTGACATAATTACGTCATGTTGACCTCTGTTTCCAAGGGATAATATGTAGAATCTAAATATGTCGCTAAAAACTGTCTAAAAGTTACAGTTAAAAATATTCTACTTTTGTAGACCAAGCCTATTGCGAGGTGATTCTGTGGTAAGTAGGCAGCTAGACCAGCGTCCCGGTTAAATGAGAGAGCGCGCGCGCGCGTGTGTCTGTGACTCTGTATGTATGTGTGGGTATACGTGCGTGCTTGCGTCTGCGTGTGTGTGTGTGCGTGTGTGTGTGCGTGCGTGCTTGCGTGCGAGGAACGTGCATCTGCTTGTGTGTGCGTGCGCGTGCGCGTGTGCGTGCGCGTGTGCGTGTGCGTGCTTGCGAGCGAGCGTGCGTCTTCGTGTGTGAATGTGTGTGTGAGTGCATGCGCGTGTGTTTGTGTGTGTGTGTGTGTGTGCGTGCGTGTGTTGTGAGGGTAACCTGATGCGTTTCCGAGTTTAGATAGAGCAACTATGAAAGTAAAGAACATATTGGATCTCCCGCGACAATCTTATCACTCTCTGCGTTAGAGCGGGTGTTCAGTTCGGAAACTAGTTTAATTAGAGTTTAGTTAGTAGGCCTAAGTACATATCACCAATGGGGCTTTTGCAAGTTAGTTTTGACACGTTTTTAAAACACTTTTAAAACTTTACACACTTAAATACTGCGTAAAATAAAATATGTAAAATATATTGCAACTCTTATTAAAGCTCTATAAAGATATGAGTTTTAAAATTTCTAAATAACTTTAGACTTACGTCAAATTTTTCTATGTATGATGTATCAAGTACACTCCAACCAAATATATTTAGATCGATTGATGGGTGTTTTAGATTATAAATAAATGAAACCACTTAAACAGTAAAAGCTTTTTATTTATACCCTGATGTCCATTTTTATTGCAAAGCAATTATCTTCAGTGGAAATTATTACAAGACTCTTTGTATTGGATTTAAAGATATCTATTTGTATTAAAGAGGAAGTTTTAAAATTTGTTTTTACATTGATATGCGTGAAAAGTCTTTGTTTTGTATACTAATTACGAACATTTTTGTAAAGTACATTTTAATGTAGTTTCATTTACAATATTAGTGTTATAACCTTATATATGCAACGTTCACATTAAGAAATAAGACAAGTTGAGTTTTGTTATACGTATTATATAATTAGTTCCATAAATTTAATGTTAACTTTAGTTATAATATGTTTAAAAACACAACACTTTAAAAAACCTTTGGTATTTTTTAATTTAAAAAATACCTGTTGAATAATGTTTCATGTTTTATGGTAGTAGGCTTGGATTGGATTTTGGAAAAAGAACAATTACACGTCATGATAATAATTACATCGGTCAAGCATCATGACATAAAGTTTATTGTCTTTGTGCAGTAAGTGATGACAGAGACACTCTGGAACTCACAACCCGGTAATTACAAGTTTCCTGATCGACTCGCTTACCTCTTTGTAACCGTTCCGCGTGGAGTCACGTTCGTGACAGGTTTCTTCATTTCAACAGCATACAGAGGAAGAAATAATTAAGGCATTGTAAATACAAACATTTTCAACGCATGATTATTACTCGTATCGATTCAAGTAAATATTATTTTAAACATTGTGTGAAATCCTAATGTAGATTAATTGTCGCATTAGTGTTGTGAACACTTAGCAAGCTCTTTTATTGAAAAACCCCAAATATCATTCCTTATTAGCGTTGTAGCGTTGAAGTCTATTATTAAATTATGACAGGAAATTATTATGACCGTGGAGAACATCGGGCTAACTATGTATAATATAACCTTCAGTATACAACCTGCTAGAGACTATTAACTTCTAAAATTTAAAACACAGGCAATAAGTTATTATTATTTGTCCGAAGACTATTCAGAGTTCATCCCTCTCTCCATATTTACAGGCCTACCAATAAGAGAGTGGCTAAATTCCATGTGATACATTAACTGTTCCTGCGGTAAGGCAAGTTCACAAAAAGGCTACTAACCTAACATACCCCAGTGTCAGCCTAAACAGTCGTTTGCAACGTGTCACTGTTGCGCCGTAGCACTACAAAGTATCTGAACCTAACAAGTTCTACGTCATGGTAGCAGGAGGTAGACCTAAAGTCTAAACTGTCACCGAAAACATTATAGGCCAGTTCAATTTTAACTTTTAAAAATAAAAACTTTCCTAAGAGAAGCAGGTTTTTGTTGTATCGGAAAGTGTTCCACACTTTAAAGAACATTGGCCTTCATAAAATCCAATCTCGTCTCTTATGAGGAATCAGATAACCTAAAAAGGTTACTCTCATCAAGGCCATGCAAAAACATGCAAACTTTAGAAAACTTTAAAGGTGGTTAAATAGTATCTCAAATCCTAAAGAAAATTTATGTAATTATTAGTTCTTCTAGTTTTCTAAGACAATCACTAATTTGAAAGCAAAATGTTTTTTAAATCTTTAAGAAAATAGATTTTTTTCGTTCAAATAGGCCTATTCTCTGCCATCACAAATGGGTTTATCTTCACAGTTCATTTTGTTAGTAGTAAAATTATATTACTCTTAAATTACTGTCTTATGCAGTAGGATATGTCTTTGAAGACTATCATTGCCCTATATAAACACTAAACTACAGGAATAGTTTCCCATTAAAAAAATGCTAATACCAGTTCACAGAATCTTTTCCAAATGTAAAGCTAATTAGATTGTCATTGTTAACAACAAATACTTGAACGTTTCGAAATAGCATTAATGAAAATAGCTAAATATTCGAATATATTTACTTTTCTACATCATCTCTAATACAGTCACCATAACAATAGTCATCCGGAACTAATATTGTTTTAATGCGCATTCTTGAAGTAACAAGTGTCATCATACGTAGGGAAGATGAAATAACTCTTCCATGGAAATGTGAAAGTCCGAGTTAGGCAAGAGGGGAATGTTACATATCTCTTTAACTCACCGTTGTTTGTTTAACAAAATTTATAAAAACTCAAATTATTACAAGTGCTCATAATTTGTTTGTAGCAGAAGATCCATTGCGTTTTTCTAGAGTTATCTTCAAAATAGGTGTCTCATTCTTAAAAGTTTATAATAAGGGTTTAAATTTAGATTAGCTTATGGTTACTTAATAGCCTAACCATCATAGTAGACAGTGTAACAACAATAAGCAGTAAAATAGTACTGCCACCAACAATACTACCATCATTGTCATCTCCAACCAATTATCAACAATATTTTCATTTCATTATTACCATTACCACCACCAAAATTATTATCACCACTACTTTATAATCATACTCATCATTTTACCATTGCTGTGTATATTTTCATGTATATTAATCACAAATGTTATTTTTAGTTCTTTGACATTTTTCATATTAGTGTTTTCCCTCTTTATATTGAGATTAAATTACTTTTAAGCCGTCACCATACTGTTCGACTTCGGTGTGAATCAACACACATTCAGAGTTCCAAGATGACTTCTTATTCCTAAACTCCTTACTTCTTACGCATGTGTTGGAATACCCGTTTGGACCGACATACATGCGATCTCATTTCCGATTGTAACACGTTCATCCACAATGACGAGCGGATCCGTTAACATCAAATTTATTTGTGAAGTAGAAGATAACTCTGAACTGTATAAGAGAAATCGTCAGGTAAAATACCTAGGTTGTAAAATGTATTAATTTAGATCGCTAAACATCTGCCTCGGGTCACATTCTATAGCAGTTGTGTTTTAGAAATGAAGCGATACAGCTTGTAGAAGTCTACGAAAAGTATATTCATACATTAAGTAGCATGTTAAAAATTTCACATTTATTTGTCTCTTGCAGTTCTTTAGTTGCTACCATACCAATTTAGCAGCTAGGATATGTTAGGATAGATTAAATACGACAATTTAATTTAAGAATGGATTCACATTCTTCTTTTTCTTTTAATTCGACGGCACCAATAATGGTATATTAATGCTTCTTCTTCATCACTTAAACTGCTCATTATCACATATTTAAATTAACTAGGCCTAATATTAACAACAATGAAATGGCTGTCTCGTTGGGAAGCAAACCAAAAGAATACTGAAAAACGGGAGTGTTGAGATATTCAACATTGCATAGAATACCTGTAAATGTAGCAGCTAGACCAGCGTCCTGGACCACCCTGAGGAACTTGCTGAAACGACCTTCTCTGTCTGACTGTAGTGTCTGGAGCAAGTCTCCCACGGGAAGCGGAAACATCACCCTGTCAACAGCATGAGCTATTCCTTGAGGAATAAACATGTTTCTTTTCTCTGGCAAAACCTTTGCACCGTTAATGGTTAAAATCTGGAAATCAAAAGTAAAATATTGTTGGCAAATGTCGTTATAAACGGTTTGGTTCATTTCGGCGGTCCTATTTCTACTACCGCAAACATCCATTATGTTTATTTAACCGATTATTAGTGTAACTGATAACTTGAAAAGATATAAATTAATTTTATGTTAATAAGTCATCAAGTAGTTCATCAGGAAATATTTTTCTTTTGATAAAAAAAAGAAGTTTTAAAAGGTAATGCTCTGTGATTGAATGAACATGAAATAAAGCAAACACAATAATCACTTAGTAGATAATTTCTTATTTATATTATAAATCAGTTTATATCTATAAATAACGTTAAATATAACGATGAAATATTTATTTCGAACGATTTTTGTTTAAAAGAAAATTAATATTTTCTCAACAATGACGATTGTACGAACCAGTTTTTTTATGATAAATATTTAAAAATTATAGTAAAGGAAAAAAAGTTAAAGATACTACCTCTAATATTAATGTAACTATATTATATTTACATCTTTCACTTTCTAATGTTATTTTCAATAAAATATTTTTGAATATTGAACAAACATAGGCGACCGTACTATGGCCTAAAGCTACTTGTTGTAAGTGAAGGAATGGTCTCTATTAAATTAATTAAATATGGAATTCTCTTTTTTTTAAAAAAAGGAGATAGTTTTAATTTTATCACCTTTTAAGGCAATAATAGTTTTTATTTTAAAACAGCTTTTGTATAAACACTAGGAAAACTATTAAGGTATTCTTTACTCCATAGGAGACCATAGTCTATTTTATAGAAGAATTTTGCTTGAGTTTACAAATAGACTGAATATTATCAAAGAACATGAAAACCTTGCTATAAAATTGTCAAAATACACCCCTATTATTAACTAAAATCTTGTTTTGTAACAAAAAATTACTAATGTTCCTCTTTCTAGATAAATTTGACAATATAATAATTTTTACAAAAATATAGAAATAATTTTAAATAAGTCTAGCTATCTTTTAATAAATAGGACTTGAATAGTATTTGAGTAACCCTCAAAGCTTAAATAGATTTTTTAAATATTTCGCAAAATGCTTTTTTTCAAATAATTCAATGTAATTTTGAAATTGTCTTGAAAGTTCACACACACACACACACACACACACACACACACACACACACACACACACACACACACACACACACACACACACACACACACACACACACACACACACACACGCACGCACGCACGCACACACACACACACACACACACACGCGCGCGCGCGCCCGCACACACACACACACACACACACACACACACACACACACACACACACACACACATATATATATATATATATATATATATCGTCGTTTTTACATTTACCAATTAGCATATTTTAAGTTAATATTAACGAAACTGGCGATTAACATCAGACTTTTAGCAGAGAAGCGTGAAAAGTGGCTTCTACGTTGTTATTTATGTTAAATAAATACAAGAACCATTAAATTGACTTTCTTATGCCATGAGGTCGGTAAAAGCCTCAGAATTTCAGAAATGCTTGGGTGGATTGACGCTTAAGAACATTAGGCAAGGCCAAAAGTAGGATTTGCAACTTTCTGCACATGAATTGATCATGTATGAATAATAAACAGCTAAGTGATCTCTCTCACCTTAACATCGTTCCACTCTTCGTCTTGGACCGAGTACGTGTTGACCCTTAGCTGTGTTCCTGCCAAGCTTACACCGGTCATTTCGTCCTGTAAGGATTCAGCCTGGAATGCTCCCGGGATTACGTGGTGTAGTAAAAGCTGTAAGAAAAAACAACAACCATTAGACAAGAACGAAATTACTAACAATTTTAAATACTATAGTTCTGGCATTATTACTAATTTCATTCTATTTCCCGTCAATATTTCCTTATATTATAACGAGCAGAACAAACCACCAAATCGACCTGACATGCAACCAAGTCTCATAAAATTTTCTTTATAATTTAAGTAATTAAATTTACATCTCTTGTATGTGTTAGCTATAAAAGCATGACATCAATAACAACACAGTATATCTGGATCTAAATATGGGGTATATAACTCCAAGTATGGAGCTGTAATTTCAAGTACAGGGCTGTCTTCAAGTACGGGATTATCTTTTTAAGTACAGGGCTGTCTCTTCAAATACGGGGCTGTTTCTCCAAGCACAGGATTGTCTCTTCAAGTACAGGACTGTTTCTTCAAGTACAGGATTGTCTCTTCAAGTACGGGACTGTTTCTTCAAGTATGGGGCTGTCTTTTCAAATACAGGGTTGTCTCTTCAAGTATTGGACTGTCCCTTTTAGTATGAGGCTGTCTCTTCAGGTAGGGGGCTGTCTCTTCAAATACGAGGCGGCTCTTTCCTCAAATACAGGATTGTCTCTTCAAGTATGGGGCTGTTTCTTCAAGTAGGGGGCTGTCTCTTCAAATACGAGGCGGCTCTTTCCTAAAATACAGGATTGTCTCTTCAAGTACGGGGCTGTTTCTTCAAGTATGGGGCTGTCTTTTCAAGTACAGGGTTGTCTCTTCAAGTATTGGACTGTCCCTTTTAGTATGAGGTTGTCTCTTCAGGTAGGGGGCTGTCTCTTCAAGGCACGGGGCTGTCTCTTCAAATACGAGGCGGCTCTTTCCTCAAATACAGGATTGTCTCTTCATGTACGGGGCTGTTTCTTCAAGTATGAGGCTGTCTCTTCAAGTAGAGGGCTGTCTCTTCAAGCACGGGGCTGTCTCTTCAAATACGAGGCGGCTCTTTCCTCAAATACAGGATTGTCTCTTCAAGTACGGGGCTGTTTCTTCAAGTGTGGAGCTGTCTTTTCAAGTACGGGGTTATCTCTTCAAGTATTGGACTGCCTATTTCAGAATGGGGATGTCTCTTCAAATACGAGGCGGCTCTTTCCTCAAATACAGGATTGTCTCTTCATGTACGGGGCTGTTTCTTCAAGTATGAGGCTGTCTCTTCAAGTAGGGGGCTGTCTCTTCAAGCACGGGGCTGTCTCTTCAAATACGAGGCGGCTCTTTCCTCAAATACAGGATTGTCTCTTCAAGTACGGGGCTGTTTCTTCAAGTGTGGAGCTGTCTTTTCAAGTACGGGGTTATCTCTTCAAGTATTGGACTGCCTCTTTCAGAATGGGGATGTCTCTTCAAATACGAGGCGGCTATTTCCTCAAATACAGGATTGTCTCTTTATGTACGGGGCTGTTTCTTCAAGTATGAGGCTGTCTCTTCAAGTAGGGGGCTGTCTCTTCAAGCACGGGGCTGTCTCTTCAAATACGAGGCGGCTCTTTCCTCAAATACAGGATTGTCTCTTCAAGTACGGGGCTGTTTCTTCAAGTGTGGAGCTGTCTTTTCAAGTACGGGGTTATCTCTTCAAGTATTGGACTGCCTCTTTCAGAATGGGGATGTCTCTTCAAATACGAGGCGGCTCTTTCCTAAAATACAGGATTGTCTCTTCAAGTATGGGACTGTCCTTTCAAGTATAGGGCTATCCCTTCAAGTATGTTACTGTCTCTTCAAATACGGACTGTCTCTTTAAGTTCGAGACTGTTTCTACAAGTATGGTGCTGTAATTTATAGTGCGAGTCATATTTGAATATAATTTGGTGCAAGCTAATATTCCATCCTTTACGACTCCAAAATCCTAGTTACTGTAATAGTGGTATATTGTTGATATTATTTTCTAACAGATGTAAAATAGAACAAATTAAATACCCATAAATATGTTTTTCGGTCGCCTTGAATCTAAAACGTCTAGCAAAATGGCCTACGTCATCAGCAGTGAAGACCGCCTACATCATCATTCTTTAATCTATTTAGAGCAAACTCCCTAACTGTTTAATTTATTTTAAAACTCACTTGTCAAGGCAACTCTTCTGTGTACCTAAGTGTTAGTGCACAATGTATACCATTGTAATTTTGTTACAAGCTATTGGGCGTAAAGCTTTTGTGTAAAACATCATTGCAACTAATAATCAATATACTGTATACACGATTAGTTGCAACAAAATATGTAAAATATATTTCCCCTGAGACGTCGCGTTATCGTAAAAGGGTCAACAGTGAACAGGCTAGCTGACAACTACAGTTAATTGTATTGGATGAATTGTTTGCAAACTAATAAAAATATTTATTCCTTTATAGCTTACCATCCATGAGGAGTTGTTATTCAAAATTTTCTTTGAAAGGGGACTCTAAAATCTTGTTTCACGGACAGTTTTAGAAATTATTCCTCCTACCGGCGGTGATACATTAGAATTTGGTAGATTATAATATGGTACATCAGAATGTGGTACATCATAATATGGTACATCAGAATGTTTATTTAAAAATATGTTACATCAGAATGTTTATTTAAAAATATGATTTATTAGTTTAAAAATGTTTTCAGAAAATAGTTCTTTAGAAATTTTGTTGTGTTAAAATAACATTTTAAAAAAATTCTGTAATTTAAAAAAAACACTAGCTCACGTTTTCGAAATTATATTATAATTTTTATGTAAAATTAAAATCTTTTGAATCAATTTAGCACATTATAATTATTGAAATAATTTCACACTCGTTCACAATATATGAAAGTAAATTAAGAAAGATACAAATAGCCTTCAATGTAATAAAAACAGAAACGTTTAATAGGAACGAAACATTTTCATGTTTAGTAAAGGGCAAACTATCACTAGGCATTGTCAATGTGTTCTCAAAAACAAGTTCAGACAAGAAGCAATAATATAGTATTTGAAAGTTAGAAACTCATAATACAATACTGTATAATTATTTAAATTATTTCTTTCATACGTTAGATTCAAGACATTTTTGAATAAACATTTCTTCAGTGAGAGAAAAGAATGAAAGATATATATATATATATATATATATATATATATATATATATATATATATATATATATAGAGAGAGAGAGAGAGAATTATTAAAAAAATACTCACAAGTAAGGTTGTCAAGTAATGTGTTTGTTCTGACAATTCAACGTAAAAAATGTTTTTTTAAATATAAATCATCCGAGACCCGCAAACTATACACGACTCAATGTCAAATAAAACATACTTTAGATGGCAAAATGTAGCCAAATCAATATAGCGTTTCCACAAAACGCACTCGATTAAAAAACTAGATTGTAAAATATCCTTTAGAGAACCTTTTCCGGGACTTGAGAAACTGATAATAGAAGAGAAAATTGACAATAACGATCATGTATTTAAGAAAAAGTTGTGTTCCTATGAAGTTATTACGTGATTACTTTAAAGTTGAAATGTTTTTCACAATGTTCTGTACCGAGGTGTAATGGAAATTGAGCTAAAAAATATTTCTTGTTTTCAAAAAAACGAAACCAGTATTAATTTCCATTATAAATTACCACAACAACAATTTATACCAAATACTCAAAAAAAATATGCATCTGTATGAAAATTTGTTCAAAATATTTTTTTACGAAATATTAGATATATTTTAATAAGGAAAAAGGTTTTTTGTAAACGCAGGAATTTTTGAAATATTTTTATTCAAAAACAAAACTGGTTTTTGCGCCTCCTTGTCGTGAAAGTGAGAACCCAGAAACAAAAATTATCACCAGCTGATGCTAAAACAGGATGTATACTGGGTGTTTGCTTTCACTCTGTTTGCAGTAATTTTTCTACTTGTCGGAATGCTGAAAGTAATATCCCGCATTCCTCTTAATGCGATTCAGATGGAATGATAAATTACAGGGAGCTTCATCTTACACGTATTTTTTAAACACTCCTAAACTTTAGAAATGGAATTTCTCACTGTTCATTATACGGGTGGAATTGGTGAGTGAATCCGGCGTAAAGCTATTAGTGAAACTACGTGGAGTTCATGCGCATGCGTACTTCACCTGGTACTGCAAATATAGTTTAATGATTTATTTACTTATTACTTCCTATTTCATATTAGTTTATTGGTATCTATGAAATTTATACAAAATTTCTCAATTCTATTAGAATTTTGGATTTAAAGAAACTAATAGAATAAACATTTGATAAAATCTTATAAAAAGCAACACTAGTATACAAAGACCAAATATACACTATATTAAACTCAAGAATATTTGTATTTATACTATAATGCAAAAAAATGTGATGATAATTTTAACATGAAGGCGTTAAAATTTGTGTCACTTTTCATATTTAAATCGACCTAATATTTCTTTAAAATATACATTATGCTTTACGCTGCCATTTGGGAGTATTGTTGCTCCTATAAGACTGAGGAAGGAACGGATATTTGTACTAAAATAGCCTAATTTGACACTTTTATTGTGTTGTTCTGTAAAGTTATAAAAATTAACTAAGAAGTTAACCTTTGTCTATTGACTTGTAAATACGAAAATTATATCTTTCAAGATAAAAATTACATAATATATATATATATATATATATATATATATATATATTAAATATGGTGATATGTTTCCTTGTAATATAGTTAATAAATTAAAAATATTTCAAAAACAAGAATACTTTTAATGAATTTATTTATTCAAAACTTTTCGCCGATAAAATAGTAGATGGTACTAATTCCTGAAGTTGCTGGTACTATTTGAATAAATATATTCATTAAAAGTATTCTTGTTTTTGAAATTTTTTTTAAAATTTATTATATATATATATATATATATATATATATATATATATATATATATATATATATATATATAAAACTATGCGACACTGTTTTCTTGTATTCAATTATCACGAACACTATAATGTACTTGAACAAGAATCTTTCTTGGTAATTGAAAGTTTCAGTTAATGCTCGAAAATGAGGACACGTAATTAATTCCCCGAAAGTCGATTCGAATTTATACCAAGTAAGATTCTTGTTTAAGTACATTGTAGTGTAAGTGATATATATACTTACACTACAGTATACGTTACAGTATATATATATATATATATATATATATATATATATATATATATATATATATATATATATATATATGTATATATATATATATATATGTATATATATATATATATATATATATATATATATATATATACTTACACTACAGTATATATATATATATATATATATATATATATATATATATATATACTGTAAATTATATTATAAAAATTTAGTCTTGGGCACTAACGGAAAGGATTGACAATAATATTGCCGTTTTTAAATTTACCAACTTTATGAAGTCAAAGACACCGAGATGGAGACTTTTATGTAACATTTAGCAATGCTAACAAAATCCAGCAGATAAGTAATTCCTTCTACCCTAGAGTAATACCCCTAGAGACGGGTCAGCAGGAACATTTATCCTGTAGGTAAAATCTAAATTCCGAGCGCGCGCTCGTGTGTGTGTTTGTGTGTTTCCTTTTTTTCGAAAATGAGTGTTTTTGTGTTTACTTTCTTACAGCTATTTCTTCTAGTTATCCATTTAGTTGAATACAATAAAAATTCTGTAAACAAAACGAAAGTTTAGAAATTGACTTCTACAACTGTAACACTTGTCAAAACAATAAATTCAACTTTACATAAATATTTTAGAGTTACAGCGTAAAAATACTTTCACTAGATAAGGTGTCATTACTTATTGAATACACTTCGACCAGCCTAACCAGTTAGATTACACTAATACGGAAATACGGGCTTCAATTGTATATTCCCAGCATTCGATTGTTTACTTAAGCATACAATTCACGTTATGAGAGAATTATGCAACTTTCGCCTATTTCACTGTTATCAGCTGCTTACAAATTGAGCTATTTGTTATTCAATAGATTTTTCTTTTAAAACTCGCAAAAAGAGAAAACATTTTCTAAGTCACTAGATTTATTTTACAATAAGGCTAAGAACTGGACGATAACATTTTTATGGACGTGTGTGAAATGTGTACCGGGTAAATTCGATAGTTAGACATTATGCTATCATTAGATAGTTCAAAGACCATACATTAAGAAGAACCAAATGGCAGAAACACATTAAAAAAACACTGACTCAATAATTTGATGGATATTAAAGACAGAATCAACATCTATCTAAGTTGACTACATTAATATTGGAAATGGCGTTAGAGATAACATCCTTGTTGGTACAGGAATTTTCGACGTGTTTATATGATTGATGGTCAAATCTGTTTGAAATTTAATTATAGACATTTTATGTTGGAAGCGATATCTCAATACAAAAAGACAATAACGTCAAAGTAAATTAGTCAAGCGACAGTGAGATAAGGGTGGTTTAAGAAACTCACAGGTTTCTTTTCATCTTATTGATGCTATAATTTGGAAATTTATTGGATTTAAATTTCTTAATTGTGAATATGTAGACATTTAATTTTTAGGTTTATACAACATTTACCACGGATTTTCAGGTTAGACTCAATTTCTTCGTTGTAACATAACAAAAGATTTAATTTTTACTAATTTTAAAAATACTTAACTAAGTGAATACGTAATTGCTTACTTGTTGACGCGTAAGCAATTACGTATTCACTTAGTTGAGAATTTTTAAAATTAGTTTAATCAGTAAATTCAAGATGATTACATTAAGCAATCTCATTTTTGTTTATTGTAATCATGTCTTTAAATGTTAAGAGATAGGAAAGGGTTTTATCTCTTTAACAATGGACGCTTAGATTTCAGTATTAAAAGCCTCAAATATGATTTCATAGAGATGAATAAAAGATATGGCAATAGGGGCACTTCCGTTAAAAAAAATTATTTGGTGGAGGAATTGTTTTCTACGAAAGCACTTTTCTTTATCGAAATTGTGAAAAAATTTAAACCTTTTTCTTATAGCAAAAATTTCAAAGAGAAAGTATAATTCAAAGATTAAAACACAACCAGCAAAGAGATTAGAAATTACGATCTATACACTGCCCGATTCATGGTATGCTAGACTGGCGAAAGCTTGGGACACAAAGGTCTCTCACTTCAGTAGACGCTTTATATTATCTAAGTCAATCTTGAACGTACATGCACGACTATCTTTCATTAGTTCAATTCCGATCCGATAGAGTGGCGTAGTTGTTCGCTCTGGCAATTTGCACACCACATGAGGCTGTGATTTCTTTGTGAGTGAAATTATGATGTGCATTTGACCATGGAAGATAAGACGTCAAAGAACGTGACGTTTAGAGAAGTCAAATGATCTGATAAAAATTGGACATTAAAAAAATAACACCGTTGACCTTTCAACGTCTCTCTACGATTCTAATCTTCTTCTAGGATCTCTAATTAATTAATTCATACATAAAGTGAAACGTTAAGTACAAAGAAAATTGACATTTATTAATCAAATTGTCGAACATAACTTTAGTTAAAAATTCAAGCAGTAAACAAATTATAGAATAAGGTTTTTATTTAGGTTATACAAAAAGGACGTATTGGTTATCAACGCTTCGACGAGCTGTAATTTTAGAATGCAAACCTGCCACGACTACCTGGCCCCCCATCTACATCGCATCGGTGTGCTCCCAACACCGGAATGCCCTCTCTGTGGTAGACACGATATGATGGATGCGGATCATCTGATGTAATGCAATGCGCTCGACCATTCCGGAGATGATGATGGCCCACTTGTTCGTCTATACTGGTCAGCGCGTCACCAAATGGCTCAACAGCCAAGGGTGGGCGTTGGCTAGTAAGTAAGGTTATTAACGCCAAGGCACTAGACATTAAATAAATTGTATATTTCTTAACATTTAACATTTTCCATTGCACTGAAAGTTCGTAAGGGTAAATTGGATATTTAAACCCTCAATTTTAAATTTCAATATTTTAAATATTTGTAAGCTTTAATTTAGCTTACTAAAGACTAAGGCGGTGAGAGTCAGTGGTGCCAGATTATGTGGCATGTCAAATTATATTCCCATACCACAACTACGTCCAACAAACTTCCAAACATTTTTCCTTTCTTCAATTCCCTTACAAATTACAAGTTTTAAAAATCAGGAAAACCTTTAGCACTTAGTATCCAGCACAAAACCTGAGTGGGGATGGCAAATCGTCTTAAATAACTAAGGACCAAATAACCAGCGGAGTTCTTTCAGTACTCAGGTACCACCTTATCTTTCGATAACCTGGTAACTAATGTAACAGAAGCCAAGTGATATAAACGAATTGTACCAAACATTTTCGAGAGCCAAACATGAAGGGGTTCAAGCTAACAGCTGTTTTCGTCTTCGTGGTGAGATTAATATAAGGTTATGTTTAAATATTTTTAAATGCAATATGCTATTTTTTTCGGAAATGTCATATATTTTATAGAATTATATACTGACAATTGATTGTATACAACAGCTGTATTTATACTTATAGCTTATGTTACTTTCTTTACGGTACATTTATAAGTTAAAATGTATATAATTTAAAAAATATGTATAAGTTGACTGTCACAGAGTTCGAACTGACAACATATCCTGCCACAGACCCATTCCTATTCTACTTTAAATAAAATTATACAATTTATACTTATTTTAAACCAGAAATATTTTGTTGTTTTGAAAGAAATTCAATAATAGAAATGTAGTAAATTTAGAAGTAAAATTTCTAAATATGATAAATTTAAATTTGTAAATTTTATATTAGAAAAATATTGCTTTTAAAAATTTTAAACAACTAGTTTTTACGTTTAGTTTCAGTATAGAATAATGATATGTTGCGCTAGCAATAAAATTATAAGGAAAAGTCATTTCTTAATGACTTAGATTAATTAACTTTAATATAATATATTCATATTATACACTTGTAATGTTATACATTATTTAACGCTTGGTATGTTCAGATGGCAGGCCTTTTTAAGTTTGTTGCTATCCATGTTGGTAGATTTGTTTAGCTGCTGAAACGAATATGAAAATAGTGCCCAAACCAAAATATTGTATGTGTAAATCACGCCAACCACGGTGGGTAAAGCACGTTTACCAACCAAAAGCTTGAGAAATGTACCAAAAATTGGATTGACGTTCAATAGCTCTACAATATTGAAATTCTGAAGAAAAAAATGTAGAAAAATATTTCGTGGCTAATTTAGAGACTCTAGTTTTGAGTTTTTACTCACCAATTACTTGGTGATATCTACGGTACGTTATCACCACGTTTTTTCTAATATTTAATTCCAAAATAGTAAAAATTGGTGTAAGTGGTTGAACTACAGGAAGCATCAAATATAATAAAGTTAACACACAGATGCCACAGAATATACCTTATATATAGACCTACTATGAATACATGAAACAAAGTAGAAGTATTAAATATTCTTTCTGGCAACCGTTGTTTGGTTCTTTGTTTATTAATTTCTTTTTAGTTAAATTCAATCTTCTTCATCAAAGTGTTGAATCCGGAAAACAGCTTATCAATTGTTGTTTGTTTTGTTAGAGTTTTTTGAAACTCCGGCGTGAAATTTCGCCACAATTTGTGTAAAAACCTGGAAAAGACTTGCCAAGCTGTTCCACAATGCGTGCGCAACCGTGACTGATTTAATCGCGAAGGTAAAATCGTGGGAAAGTTGATACTGAATTTTTTCGACGGATTTACACCACAGCTGAGTGACCGTGAAATATTTCGCCGCTGAAAAAATTAAACGATCGCTTATTGCAAAGATGAGTCAGAATAACTGTTTTCACCCGATTCAAACTGGACAATGCTAAGCAAAACCAAATCTTAAAACCTTCGTTGCCCCAAAACATTTGTAAAAAAATAATAAAATTAAATAGCCTGGCCTGCATTTGATATTATTTTTACAAATTTTATTTACAGAGACAAACCTGGTACATTTTCTGATGACTATATTTGATTATTTTAGAAAATTGGATTTTATCAAAATGAGTTTTATTGATAAAATGGAACACACTTATAAGCATAAATTTTCATTTACTGCTGAACTTTACATTAAAATTGTATACAGTAGCTTAAAGTATGATACTTTGTGTACAAATTGTAAACATAATAGCGTTTTACCCGCAATATAACTATTACGGGTATAGCTGATAGGCAGAAGGGGTTAGTATTTGCTTTGGACAATAATAAAACAATAGTGGGACAGAAGGGTAGGTACGGTTGGGACGCGCTAATGCGCACGGGCCGAATTAACTAAAATGTTACTACAACTTTATCTCTTCAAACTTTAAATGTTAAACTAAGAAGTTTTTTTAAAACTATAAAATGAAAAACTGATGTCAGAACAAGGCACAAATCTACGTATTTTGCGTCATTTTGTTATACAACACCTTTATTCTACTGCAATATAGAGCGAAAAACTTTATTTTCATATCATTTGCTACAAAATTCAAAAATGTAAGCTCTAAGATCCTGATAGTGATGAAAAACCTTTTACCTTGTGGAATTTAAACGACTTTGAGCTAACCAATAAGGTAATGTCTTTTCTAACTGCCATTGTAGGGAAAATATACAATAACATTACATTAGTTAAGTTTTAACACGTGTTATTTGTTCGCTTTCTTGTAAGGTATAAATTTTGCATTTGGATTTAGATTGATTTCCCGAAGATTTGTACATTAGCTTAGAACTGAAGGAAAATGAACTAATACTGGAACGGTAGAGAGTTGAACGAAAGGCAACTCTCATGTCCTACCCCCTCCCTTTCGGTGGACGTATGGCCCTGAAGTCCATCTTCCGCAGCTACATCGACGGAGCTTGATTGACCCCCCGATGGACCACCTCATTCCACCACTCTCACCAGCACCTAATCTCAATCGGAGCTAGGCCATGACTATAGATTTATGAAGGGTTCTGCTGTCGAATCTGCCTATATCGATGCCGGATATCAAACGGAAGAAGTAGACACGTCAGTCCAACTCCTGAACTTAAATAGAAACGAAGCCAGAGACCTCTGTCCCTCTGAAGGTTACCGACACAGTAGCCTTAAATGAGGCCTGCAAGACTCTGCAACAGGTTGCTGACTCACCAGCGACCGACACACAGAAACAAAAACTACAGGGGTAGTGGCCAAAGAGACAAAGTGAGCAATCCGACAAACAAACTCTAGGAAGACTCCTGGACCAAACTTCATAACAAGCACAACGTTCAACATCTTATGGAGAAAGTTATCACTGATCTCACAAACATCTGCAACGCTTACTCCAGACTACAAGAACACTTAGCAGCACTAGAATCCTAACTGCATCATTAAAGAGTTAAATAAATGTGGCAAAGGGCCAAGTACTGACCCTCTTCACACATGACACAAACTTGACACTTCATTCAAACTTTTAGGTGAGGACATTCAATGGGAGAATCAGGTCAAATTACTGGGAGTCATACTCGACTGGGACTTGACTTAGGAGCCTCGTATTACCAACACTATATAGTAGGCTACAATTAATAAAACACAATGTATTCAATACCTAATATAACACAACAATGGGTTTACTAAGGAAGGTCTTTACGATATGCTTTACCATGCTGCACGTAATACTCACGTACTCTGGGGTCATGAAGGTAATTCACGCTCACGACAACAGCAGTTATTCGTAAACAAGGTTTTAGGAATAATTACAATGTTACCACTGACGTTAAAGTGGCTTTCTTCAAACAACACCTCCGACACTTAGTAACAAGATACAGTCATGCCTACGCACATACATCATCCATACTGATTCCCTCACCAGGTACGATCCCACCCACGACACACACTGATGGCCACTGCCCTTAATGACCGCCTAGCTCCATCCTTAACGTTGTAGATACAGAGTACATACTATTAATAATTCCAGGAAGTACTAATTTGCTTTGCATTATCATTTAAGATTAGAGTAGGCAGCAGAAGAAGTGCATGCCACCCCCATTATAACCTCACTAAAAAACATTTTGTAATTAAACACCACTGCTTCTTCCTCATCGATAGATATATCTAGGCCTCAGATTTCCTGCATGATCTGTCACTGGCATTTTCCTGGCAAGGTCTCGTAGCGCGGCACCTAAAGCACTATCTCCTGATTTTCAATGGAAAGAGCTCATTAGTTTATTACACGGGCATTTTGTCCCGACTGAGGAATCATGGGATCTATCCGATGAAGTAAGTGAAGGCACTCGCTGTATTCTAACCCCATGCGCATGTCAGGTGGAGACAGTTAGCTACAGAATGACTGTAACGAGTCTCCCCACTTACCATACTATCCTCAGTGGTATTGGAGGGAAGCTGGCTTGGCTGACAAACTTACACTGGTAGGACACTACACACTCATACAACACAAAAACACAGTTTTTGCAATGAAGTAGGATACAGCTAAATCTGCAATTGCTCTTTGATCAATTTGGAGGGAGCTGAGGCTGTTTAAAAGACACACTCACACCTTTAAATGTTTATAGTTAACTCCTATTAACATATAATAACTATTAATATAATATATACAGTATATGTAATGAAATTATATTAATAAATAATATGATACTTATTTATAATACTTAATTATTTTTATATATTATTTATAATATATTTATATACTGCAATGCGACAGACACACACAGACACACACACACACACACACACACACACACACACACACACACACACACACACACACACACACACACACACACACACATATACACACCACATACACACACACACACACACCACATACACACACACACACACACACACACACACACACACACACACACACACACCACACACACACACACACACACACACACACACACACACACACACACACACACACACACACACACACACACACACACACACACACACACACACACACACACAAACACACACACGCACACTTACACACACTGTGCTGTAGGTATTGTGATCAGAGATTGTTATATATGAAAAATTCTTAATTGGACAAAAAAAGGTGAGCAATTTCATCGATTTCAAGATTTCAACTAAATTTTTAACATCATATTAGGTTTTTCGCTCCTTAATTCATTGATAAAATCGTAATGTTTTCGCAATGTTGTATTTTAATCGACGATACATCTATATGTCATATCAGAAACTTTTCGCTTACATCGCACTTAAATGAGTTACTAATATTGAGCAAAATCACTGAGTATACTGTACAGACATTTCATGCTAGTTGAAAAAAAGCGTATAAAAATACATCTCGTATCATTTAGGCCATTGGCAATAATTTTAATCTTCTCTTCCACGTCCTTATTAGCAGAATGAAAGGTGTATAATTACATTCATGTAACCATAAGCAGTAGCCTACATTTCTAGAAAATGTAAGCTATATTTCAATAATTTAAAAATAATAAAAGTTAGTACATAAATTACGATTGAACATTCCAAAGATTTTATTATAAGACCAATAATTGAAAGTTGATTGGCTGATGACGTAATGCAGACTAGAACTGATTGTTTTCGCGGTTACCTAGGAAGTAACATTCGTTGCTTTCTAAGGTGCTAAGTATTATTAGGATCCGTTAACACAGAAATTTCTCTACATAATTATTAGGTTTATCAGCATGGAGAAAATATAATCACACTGTTAATTAGATTTCTATTAAACTAGTTCAAGCATTTCAGGGTATTATATCTGAAAATTTGTCGATGCATTTATAAATCCCTACCGGGTTCTGACAACATAAAGAAGCGTTTTCTAAATAACTTCATTGAAGATTTTATTTTTATAATAGTTAGGAAAAACCTTATGCCTCTTTACAGTTGAAAACGCGATACGATCACATTTTATGAAATTTATACGTACATTTAACAAAAATATAAAACAGAACGTAGGTTAATATATAACATCAAGTGAAACAATTATATATATAGGCTATATATATATATATATATATATATATATATATATATATGTATATACATAAATTAATTATGGAGTAAAATTTTGTTAGAGAAATCCGTTTATGATATTTTTATATGTACTTTAAAACCCAAAATTAGGTTAGCCTAGATAAACGTAAATTTTTTGGTTGAGAGATTTCGAAGAAGTACCAGTTTAAAATTTGGTTAAGAAGTAGAAAAATATAATTTTATGTAAACCTAACCTAACCTAATCATTTAAACTAATCTTGTTGTCCTTTTATTTAAGTTGTGTAGGCCTAATAACGATCCTTTTTATGAATGGAACAATTATAAAATAAAAATAATTACATGAAAACTTAAAAGAATTTATTTAATATTTTTTCTTATCTTTTTTATTAATATAGCTATATGGGAAGTTAAAAGCCACAATCTTCCTTCTATATTACAACCCCAGTTATAAGTCAAAATGTTTTATATATTGCAACTTCTTGTAATTCGGTAGGGGGTAAACGATCTGCTGAGATCCCCCCCTTCAAGCCGGCGTGGCGGTGAGTAAGGCGAAGGCAGAGTAAATTATTATAAGCAGCCTCACTTAATATATAATGTCATACGACAGCTGTTTTCCTCCTCCTTTAGAAGTTATTTATAGAATTTTAAATTCATCTGCTCATTATCTGGAATACAATAGACCCTTGCTATTAGCGGTTGGTAAAATTACAGTAAATCGCGCTAATATGTATTGTATTTTAAAACAAAGACAAGGAAGAGGGTTAGTTACTGAGCAGGATCTAGGATAATGTGATCTTATTTATTTTGTACAGTACTGTAGTTATTTAACACTAAGAAATCTGATTATACTTCAACATCTGTCATACTGTACACTAGACCCAGGCCCGCCCAGAGAAATTTCGGGCCCTTGGGAAAACGTGAGTACAAGCCCCTTTATTACTTCCATCATAAGTCTACACAACCTTGTATTTTTCATGACATTATAAATAAGTTATTGTTTCCGTGTTAAAACCAACTACGCCTACTGACTCTAATCTGTGTTTATTTTACTTTCATTGAAATAAATTGCCGTTCCTTTACAGCAACTACGACATTGCATTTTGTGGAAATGGAACATTTCATTTAATGAGTATTATTTTGCCATTAAAAACTTGAACAATTGTACATTGTACTTTATTACTTCATTTATACTTTATTGATGTAATGTTTTTATCTCTTTTATAGATCTCCCCACACGAGTAATTATTTCCGCAGTAAAAAAAAACACCAACCCGGTCGGGCCTCTCCGGAGCTTGGCCCCTGGGCATTTGCCCTACTTGCCCCCCTCTCTGGGCGGGCCTGATTAGGTCTACTACTCAAAACATATGTATACCTTATTTATAACGAGTGGCGTTATCGTTACTGACAACGATGAGTCAATCCGGCGCCCGCATCCAACTCCATACATAAGTTTAGCATCACTTATTTACTTACTGCTAATTTAATAGTTTTCGAAATCTAAACATCGATAATCTCATATGGCTGCCGTAACTAACTCGAATTTTGTTTTTACCGTCAGTTATTAAACAGGTGTTGTGGAATTGTTTAGTGAATTTGTTTCATCTTTTCCCTTCAATCGGTTATTGTAAACAAGTATCAGCACGTAATCAAGGTTATAAATAGTATCTAACAATAAAAATAATGATACATCACAAATTCTGAGAACACAAATGTTTGTTTACTTGATGGTGAGGTATTAGTTCAAGTAATTTAACATTGAATTGTTTTTATTTTTCATTATTTTATTTTTTAAATTTTGTTCATTCTAATTTTAAGGGATATTAAAGCAAATACTATTTAAATTTTTTTATATCCTCCATTTCAGTTCATACAAATGAAATTTTCATCTATACAAACGTAATTTTCATTAAGTCGAATCGCACCCTTTTTCATTCAAATGTTCACACTGCATAGCCTATAGGTACATATTATATGTTGAAATATGTAACAAATCCTTTCAAAATTTAAGATTCCTAACGTCTAGGCTTAGTAACCTAGATAACCTACTGCATTTAAGCAGTCGTTTAAGGCGGTTATATTCTTCCTCTTGGCATTAGATAAATAATAAAATATCAAGTAACCACTTACCCCACTCAACAGTCTTGGATTTTCTTGAAATTTCTCTTCTGCTTTGTCAGGACCTCCCAGTTGTACTAAAAGTGCTCTAAAAGCTTGGTCTGTGGGTACGAATATTGTGTACGGTCCTGAAAATATAACCACACAGAATTAGTATTTCAAAATCTTACTATCAATACTGCTAGTTTACTGAACACTTATATAAATGATGCCATTGTGACTAAATATCCATCTTTTCCAATTAACAAATTATTTTTTTTAATACACGTTTCTTAAGACAATAAATTAGGATGATACTGTTATTTATAAACAAAGTTTTTCTTTAATGCGTAATGTGTTTTCGTTGATTTAGTATATATACAATGTCAAATAATAGCTTTCATATTATTATTAAAATGATAGGCCTACACATTACATTTTATAATAGGGTTGTTTATAGCCCAAATATAAAGAGAAAAAAGCAATTTGATCAAACTGGTCGGATAAAAAAACGGGATTCGAACATTAATAAGAATCATTCAACACAATCGTATTATTATTATAAATTGAGTTTGAATTCATAAGAGCTAATGAAATCATGTCTATATACTATATTTATAATTAACGTTAATCTTTAAAGTTTTAAATTTACTTATATACTATTAATGGCTATGTGAAAATATCGCCTCGGTAGCGCAGTAGGCAGCGCGTAAGTCTCATAATCTTAAGGTCGTGAGTTCGATCCTCACCCGGGGCATATTTTTTCCAATGCTCACGACGTAATTAATAAAAAAAGGATATGGAAGTTTTAATTTATATACAATAAATTATATATTATTGTGTAAAAATTTTACATTTACACTTATTTATTGTGTAAAAACTTTACATTTACGTTTATTTAAATTACAATATAAAGTATTTTTCATTTCAGCTTGACAAGTTACAAAATTGATATTAGGTGTATTGCTTGCCTTATTTATATTTTAAATACAGTACTGTATATCAAAATACTTGGGGAAACCCCAACGTACAATTAAGTTTAATAATTTTGTATATTTCTCAGTACTATATTATAAAAGGTTAAAAAATAGTTATGATTTATTAAAGTACTGAGACTCTGGAGAACAATCAGCGTTTCAGACGATTTGCCAGTAAATACTACCGTTATCTAATTTGTCAAGCCAGCTTTTCACTTCCAAATATAACAAGAATTATTTAGTATGTACATGCCTCGATGAGCACTAAACAGTTTTTGCATAATTTGAGTCCTAAACAACCCAAAGTAGAATTGTGAGAAAAAGTAAATAAACCGGCACTAGATACTAACACTTATACCGGTAACTCTGCAACGCGTTAGTAGCTGATTTAATTTCTCCTGTGTTTCATTGTTACTTTCACTCCTGGCGGAGCAATTAAGAACTACACTTATAGACTTCATGCTCTTAGCGCTCACACCAACCAAATGACCTTGACGCTTTCTTTTTCTACAGATGTTTATCTTGTTTTGTTTTTGTTTCGTTTCAAACACCTTGACCAAACAAAGGAAGCAGGAAATACTCCGTTATTTTAAAGAATAGTAGCAATCTTTAATATTTTAAAAAACAATACTCATGAAAATTAATAATTTACCCTTTGAAATGATATGCTTGGTTTATATAAGTGGGAAAATTTGGTAGGTTTTTTTATTTAGAAGATCCTTCAAATCATTTTAAAAATGTAAAAATCACACAGCTCTTGAGATAAACTAGAAAATTTATCACGCAATAATCCATATTGTTTTGTAACTTTACATTGTTAACGCTTAAAGTTTATGAATTGGATTTTCAAATTTGGTTTAATATTTCTGAAAATCTATGAAATATATATTTACTCTATTATAGCTCAGTCTAATAGACATTGATACATTGAATAGCCACATGTATTAAAAACCTTTAAAATGAGATCGATTTTGAGTTTAAAGTAGTTTTTAATGTTATTATTTGTATAATGTAATACAAAACTAGTAAATTATAAGTCCAAGAAATACAAAGGTCTATTAGGATCACACAATTTACACCTTTTTAGAATAAATGAATCAGAAATGTATTGCTGTAATGTTACTGTAAAAGTCCAAATATTGGTTAAGCTAAGGTTTTACTAGTAAATGTTAGGATTTACTAACATGATCTGGTAAATGTAGTCATTATATAAATGAGATGATTTTTCGGGTTTTTACCATAGGAGTTTTAGGGGATGAAATAATTCACCAACGATGAATAGTAAATGTTGGGTTTGGGGATAAAGTAATGAGTATTTCCTAATCAGTTTTTTTGCTGACAACGGTAGCGTCCATGACATTTAAAGGTTAGATGAGGTTATATTAGGTAGCATTAACCCTTAACATAAATAAATAAAACCTCTTTACCACAAATGACATACAATTTTTTTTCTTTTATTTAAAACCTTATGTACATTTCGACTGCATAGCAACCACCCTCGAGGTAATTTACAATAAAAATACTATACCCCGTACATAAGGTTTTAAATAAAAGGAAAAAGTCATTTGTGGAAAAGAGGTTTCATTTATTTTATTAAACATTACGCCACAGTTGTTTTATACATCAACTCTGTTTAACAGGTCTCGTGGGTTTAAGATTTTTGGTAGAATCTAAAATTTACCGAATGTATAATATTAACGATGATCACAAAAGAATTCCGACTCATACCATTAAGGATTGGTAGTAAATCTTTGGTTTTAATATAACATTTTGAAATATATCAATGTATGGGTTTTTACAGAGACATATACACAAAAAACCGTAGCAAAAAAAAAACAAAGTTAAGGCACAATAAGAGGTGTTTCGATTAAAAAAAAAGACATTTAAACAATCACTTAAAAGATTAAACTGAGTCGTTACCCAGATATGAGCAAACCTACTAAACGTAGGTAAGCATTGTACGCAATAAAAACAACTTGCCTCTATGTCTAGTTCCAGGGGATGCCCATTCCTGGAACTGATTTAATCTACCTCCTCCATACTGTTCATCTTAAAGGGGCTGCAACATCTCTTTATTACCATTATAGAGGCTAAGCTATTTCAGGTACGCGTCCCTGAACAACTAACGCAACGCCCCTCTATCTAATCATCTACCTGATCCTAATCTACCTTTAGTATTTATGTCTACCTTAACCCTATCTGAATTCGTATTACTTCCCCACCCTGCGTAGGCGATAGTCATATTGGCTAAGTCCTTTAAATTATAAAAAAATAGTAATATATAATAATAATAGTATTGGTAAAATTATTATTTTTTTTTTGCTGTGAAGTATGGAATGCTTTCTTGTTTTGTTTTACTGTTCCCTTCCAATTGCAGATCTAGGTGCAACAGATACCAATAATAATAATAATAATTATTATTATTATTATTATTAATATTATTATATAATAATAATAATGACAATAATACTAATAATGTAATATATTATTATTATTAATAATAATATTTAAAAAAATTATTAAAATAATATATAATAATTAATTACAAATTATTACTTCAAAAAATAATAATAATATTAATAGCAATTTAAAACAATAATAATAGTAGTAATCATAATAATACTAATAGTGTAGAAATGTTTTGTCCATTAGTAGTAGGCTAAACCGCTTCACGTCTTTTTTTGTCAATTTTCAAATTGTTCCGCATTTGAGTGGAGAGTTGTTTCAATTGGAAAATAATAAACAAAACTTCAATTTTCTTTGCATTAAATGAATTTTTTCCTAAACGGAACGTGTTCACCGGCGTGTTTTAATGAATAGATTAGGTTTTATGTTTCAATTGTTTAATTTATGAACTGTTATCACTGCATTTCTGGAAATTTATGTATATGTAGGGAGCAATCTTAAAAGTAATTTATGACGTGAAAATACAAAAAAGTGATTTAGTTGACAAAAACTGAAAAACCATAAACTATTCTGCAAACTACTTTGAAAAGAGAGCGTTAATTCATAGTGATTTAATTCCTACGAACATTTTTATATCCAAACAATTATCATACCACGACAACTGAATACAGTCATTGTACTTTGTTTATATATATATAATAATTAATAAATTAAAAATATTTCAAAAATAAGAATACTTTTAATGCATATATTATTCTTATATAATATTATTATTATTATATATTACATTATTCTCGAATAATATATGCATTAAAAGTACTCTTGTTTTTGAAAGATTTGTAATTTATTAACTATAATACAAGAAAGCATATCACCATATTTAATAGAATAATATATGCATTAAAAGTATTCTTGTTTTTGAAATATTTTTAATTTATTAACTTTAATACAAGAAAACATATCACCGTATTATATATATATATATATATATATATATATATATATATATATATATATAATATATATATATATATATAATATATATATATATATAATATAAATAAATGAATATATATATATATATATATATATATATATATATATATATATATATATATATATATATATATATATATATATAAAGAACTAAGTCAAAATACAAATACAAGAATTATAATTGAATTGTAAATTCAATTATAATTCTTGTATTTGTATTTTGACTTAGTTCTTTACTAATAAACAAGAATACATATTGCGATATATATATATATATATATATATATATATATGTATATTCATATTTATAATTGTAGTTTTTAGAAATGGGGCACTATAATTCTCATAAACAACAGTCCATCATAAAGATTACAAAAATCAAATAACACTATTATTAGGTAATTAATCACTAATTTTTATCACTTTTATTAAATACCTGTTGAATTCAGAATAGAATCTAATCCTGACTGCCGAAGAAACTTGGACATTGCGAAGAGACCTTGTTTCTTAAGGATGTCGAGGAGATATGTCGAAGGACTTTCTATCGAAGACTGACCTTTAAAAAACGGAGATGCTACAGAAGGTGTATATTGAAGGGGTGAAGTAGGATTAGGGGTTGTAACTTCATTCAGATGGACTTGCTGATTTTGATGGTTGAAAATTTCATTCGGCTGTTGATTTATTATTGCATTCTGCTGGAAATCTTCGTGAGGGCTTTGAACAATAGCCTGGTTTGGTATTTGTTCATTTGGTTGATTGAATTGCTGATTGTAGAAATCCTGGGGTTGTTGGTATTGATTTGGGTTTAAAAAATCTTGGTACTGATTTATTGGTGTGTCTATGTAATTGGGTGTACTGGAAGGAATGGGACTTGGAAAGGGATGCGCAGTTGTCGAGCTAGAATCCTGATACTGGATGACAGAGTTAGTGGAAATAAAGGGATTGTCCACGGTTGGGGACAGCGTTGGAAGAAAGGAGGGCTTATTTGGTGAGCGTGGGGTCGTGTACTGAGACTGTAAGCCACTACTTTGCTTTATACTCTCAGTCGAGTAAGATTGATATTCTCTGTTTGGGTTTGAAGACAATGAAAACACCGGCCCAGCGTGTGAATTTGCAACGGTAGCCTGAGTGGGGTAGTTGCTGGTAGGATTGGTCCTGAATATAGGTACGTATTGCTGGATTTTGGGAACTGGAGTTGTTACCGCATTGGGCGTGTATTTAGGGGACGTATTAAGAGCGAAGCTTGGAATTTGAGAGACAGGGGTAGGGACAAAGGTAACATGCTTGGACGGGACTTTGCCGGTATGTTTTATATAAGCTGGAGACGAGATGGATTCTTCAGGTGTGGCATTTGTTGGTTCTGCATTTTGATTCCTTTGCGCCGGCGATAGTTTTGCCGAAGGTGGTAATTTTATCTCACCTTTTTGAAGTTTCTTTATTATGGAATCAACGTCCCCGCTATTCGGAACAGCGTCATTTTCGTTGCCCCTCACTCCTTGAACCTTCACGGTTCCATCAGGTTGTTCTTCTAAAATAACGAAAGTTACTTTCTTTTGCGGTATATTTTGCGGAATTTTACCAATTTCCTCCAAACCACCATCTTGTTTTTGTCTAATTACTTCGAAATTTGCTCCCGGAGGTAACACGTTTTTAGTCAATTCTTCGAACAACACTGTGGGAGGTTTAATTGTTGTAGTTGGAGCAGGAGGTTGGTTTATGACTATTGTTTTTATTTGCGGAGAAGGTTTTTTAGCACCAGGGGCTAATTTGCTGGGAACTTGAATTATCTTTATTTTCTGACCATTTGCTAGTGACACTAACGACGATGCGTTATTTGCTGCTATGAAGTCACTCAAATTCGGAATCGCGGCCAGTTGATCAGGTGTTGCAGGGACAGCTCCACTAAACTGCTGCAGAATCCCTTCTTGTTGGAGTTGCTGCTGGATATGCTTTTGTAACTCGTCCTGCACTTCCTGTTCGGTTGGGTGATTAAGTGTAGCGCTCTTCTGAGGTCGATTTGAAGGTGTTTGCTGTGCTTCGAGCAACTGTTGGAACAATTTCTGTCGTTCTGGTTTGATCTGAAGTTGGTTTACCTTTTCCGTTACTTTGAATATTTCTTTGGGAGATTCCGACGTTAGTTTGTGTCTTAACCGATACGGGATGTGTTTAGTTGTAGAGGGGGGCAATGCAGTGGTTGTAGTTGTAGTAACTGGTGTCTCTACTTTGTTCTCTTTAAATATGTGTTGATCGGTTTTGTGTGGTGAGCTCGGTCGAGAATCTGTTGGGATGAAGCTGGGCTGTGTTTCTACAACAAAGGTGGGACGAGGCTGTGTGGGTACTGGCAGAGTAGGCAAGAAACTT
The DNA here is from genome assembly GCA_036971475.1 of Prosapia bicincta. Lineage (NCBI taxonomy): Eukaryota > Metazoa > Arthropoda > Insecta > Hemiptera > Cercopidae > Prosapia > Prosapia bicincta. Next base: position 54,831,405 of record JBAIZL010000001.1, on the reverse strand, counting down.
TGTTGAGGGAACTGAGGCTTGGCACGGTTCTGTTGAAGGTTTTGTTGCGGGAACTGTGGCGACGCGACGAACCTAGTTGCAGCATTGTTCGTTGTTTGAGCTTGGTGCACCGTTTGTGGAGTAGGCTTCTGATAGTTCAGAGGCGACAATTGGTTTTGATTTTGGAAAAAATATTGTTGTTGGTTATTGACAGATTCTTGCTGAAATATGGGCCTGATCGGTTGTTGACTGTACTGGAGTCTTTGTTGTTGTTGTTGTTGCTGTTTCAGATATTGGGAGTTGTATTGGTTCCCGTCAAAAAACGATTGCTGCTGGTGGACCTGTGGCGTGGCCACGGATGGCTGTTGGTTGAACTGACTGGGTACAAACTGGTTCTTCTGATTGAACTGCGGATAACGCGGGTCGAAGTTGTACAGGTTCTGCTGTGGTGGTAATTGGAACCGGTGTTGCTGGATGTCGTTTAGAATCTGGCTCTGCTGCTGTGGCGACAGGGCTCTGGTCAGGTGCTGATTGTATGGTTGGAACTGAAACCAAAATAACAAGAGTTATAAAACGGTACTCCTAATACAAAGACAAAAGGTAATAAAGGTAAGATATCAACAATCTAAAAAAAAAAATGGGGGATAACCATGTATAGGCTACATAGAAAATGTTAGTCATATAAATTATTAATTTAGAAAAAAAATACACAACAGCCAGAATGATTAACAGAATAATCCCAAAATAAGTTAGTTAAGCTTCTAGCAAATTTCCACTAAGATCATTATCGCCTTATAAAACTGAAAAATTGTTTTCTCAACTACCCAATTCGTTTTACTATGATGCTTGAACGTTTCATCACTTTTCAGACTAGCCTAGCATGACAACGAGTTTTTTAGTTAGGTTTAACTATTTTTGTGATTTACAAAAATTAATTATTAAATATAATGCTGTAACAGGACTAATCTATTTCACATGCCCAAATATTCTAAATTTCCTCTAATAACTAATACTGTATGAATCAATTACCGACGTGAGAGATTTGTCTTTACAAACAGATAAACAGAAAATCATCTCCAAACATTTGTACTATCAACTAAAAATCAAACTCGAACATGTTTTTGAAATATTTTCTTCTTTTAACATCATTCAGGCTAGCAAAGTTTATATTCCTTGAACAAGGAAGTGAAAAACTAGATATATTTGGTTGTGTCAGCACACATGGCTGAAATGAATAAATTTCATAACAAGACATAAGAATACAGTCAAGTTTAATTTCCATAAATAGTTTATTGTGTTTCCTAATGTTAAATAAAGAGGCTTAGAATTCATAAAGTACAAAGTGAAACATGACTTTATTTATTATTATAATTTTACATTTTTAAATTTAGATTTCACATTAAATCATATTCATAATTTTGATTAAATAAACTCCAATAAATTAACTTATTTAAGGAGTGTTGTTCAAGTAATCATAAATCTAAAAATTATGCAATTATATTTACATAGCGTAGTACCTGTAATGGAAACAAATTCCGTTGACATATATATTTCAATTTTCTGTAAAGTACAATAGAGTACCATAAATTACGAGTAATAAATCCAGCTGCTCTATGAGCTCATATGTTAACAGACCTACATAATTCATATATATATATATATATATATATATATATATATATATATATATATATATATATATATATAGGCCTAAATCCAAATCACTATAAATTTTGAACACTCTTCTACCAATGCACTTTCTCTTCATCTGTCGACCATTCGCACTTATGACGGAGGCACCTCCGAAACCAATCACACCCGTATTAAATCGCTAATCCGGATGAGCCGCTTGTCTCGCCATTACGACCGTAAAATTACACAACTTTTATTTGAATTGACAGCCTCGTAGCGGAAGTCATTAACGGTTTGTAAACAAGGGAGGATCAGAAACTAGTTCTCAGGATGACCAGGTGAAAGTACATTGTCGGCGACTTCGGTTCTTCTTCTCAGAGAAATATTCAATTAATGATGTGTTAGCCCACATTGCGCAAGGAGTCGTTAAGGCGAGGTTTGGATTAAACTGACCGTACAGTTTTGTTCTGTGAATCATTTCACGGTTAATGGAAGACCCATTTCACTTTTTGTGTTGGGTAATAAATTTCACATCATGTGGAAAATCTAATAAAAACCTAAATGCACAGTGATGGTCTTGAAATTCGGTATTCATTAAAAATAATTTTGCGTATATAAAAAGATCTACTTGATCCATTTTTAACACGTTGGGCGTTGGGTATTGTAAATGATAAGTATTGGTTTGAAAACATTTCTGACAGTTTATTAGATTTGTTTGTATATAAATTTAGATAAGTAAAAATTAAACGTTTATGAATACATATGTATTGTTAGTTTCTTACATACATTTGTTAGTTCTCTCTATACATACAATATCTATAATTTTATTGTTTAGATCCTGTGCCCATTATATACTATTTCGATTTATTAGTTAAATCCACAGTTTTTGTAACACATGCAGGCGCCTGCGCATACACACACACACACACACACACACACACACCACACACACATACAAAACGTAAAATTTTGAATTTGAGTACAGTATTCACTTTAGGCCCACATGATTTCGGCGTTTAGAGTTTTTATACCTTAAAATTGTGTGTTTTAAACCTGATCGTTGTGAGTTTTTATTTTATTTGATTAGTTGAATATTACAATCTTTTTTACTTTTTATAAGATAAATTTTTAAAGCAAATTTTTAAGAAGATTAATAAAGTATTATAAATATGTTCAGAGTTTTTCCTCCTTATTATGATTTATTGTAATTATTGCAGTTTGACAACTTTTCAAATCAAATGTCAATATGGTAGTTAGATAAATAGATAGATAGGTAGATTGATAGAGAGTGATTTGTTAGTGAACCCGCTACTATAAATTTATATAAAGCGAAACCTTTTTCTATGCAATAAGAATTTGAACAGTAAATACCTTTTGGTTGTTTTTTTAGCAAAGGATAAACATTTGAGTATATTTATGTAAAGCCTTTGGTAACGTCAGAAGGTTACACGTGAACTACAAGAAATTGAGATAAACAACAATATTCTTTTCTCTGGGATACAGAAGGACCATCAATAACAAATAAGAAAAAAAGTGTAATAAAATAACTTTATCTATATCAAAACAGAAGTTCGCAAAAGAATAAGAAAAAAAGATGTACAATTTAAGTTTAAGTATATAAAGTAAAATAATACACAAATACTCATTATATAATAATAGAATGGTCTTCCATTTGCATATGTTACTAAATATGTATTGCGTACAAATGTTTGTTATACTGTACAAATGTTTGTTATACTGTACAAATGTTTACAACGTTATATATTGGAAAACTAAACAAAACTGAAAATATTAGTACACTGTACCAACTACAGAGGATCAATATCAGCAAAGTTTGAAAATATTTGTGTACATTTTTCGTTTGTATATTTTAGATTGAAGATTTTAATTTCAAAGAAATATAAATAAATAAATAAATGTATATAAATAAATTATAAATAATTCATTTATAAGAATTGAGAATAAATAAATATTATTTATTTCTTTTATTTATAATAAATTTTATTTATTATATGGTAAACATATTTTTTTTTGATAGTAGTTATAGCATATTGCCACTTTTTTGGTGCAGATAATTTCGATATGAAACAAATTACGAACTATCAATGGAGGGAAATATTAAATTAATTATAAAGGATGCATAAATAAAAAATTAAAGATGTTCTTGCTAAAAACAATGTCAAAATAGCGTTCTCTGTTTAGTTCAAAAGAAAGTTTTTTTGAAAAGTATCGGTTGAACTTATATGGAACACTATATATTAACAACACTATGGAACGTACTATGACTCTATTTTCCTTTATTTATTTTCAAACCAGCTGTTAAAATTTATTATTGTAAGAAATGTCTAACTCTATTAGAATGTATTTCCAATTACATATATGGTCTACAATTACATTTAATATGCATCAACGTATATAAATTGTTCAACCCAGAGTTTTATTTTTGTTATTAAAAAAAAAATTAGGTACTACCTGTTTGTTTGAGTTTCAAATCATTATTTGTGTCTCAAATTTAGATCAATGTAATGTAAAACTAATAATATGCAGTTCTTGTTTTATAACTCAAATTTATTTGTAAAACGTTGCCTAGAAAGTTAATGGGTTCACAATGCACGCTATTTCATAATGATTCTTTCAAAAACAGTATTTTGATAAATTTATTAGGTTTGGAAATGAACAAAATATTTTGAGATTTACACGACTCAATTTCTTGTAAAGTTTCATGGACGTATAAGTGTTTTCTTCTAATTATTACTCTGAAAATTGTTGAAGAAATTATACTCTTATTAGTGAATAAATTAATTCTTTCCATTTAATTCTTAAAAATTTATGTAATTTTGAAAATTTTAAATCTAAATTAACTAAATTTATAGAATGCTTTTTTTAATGAAATTTAACCTATGTATGCTCCTATTATGAGCGCACGTGCAGATTCTCACAGTTCTACTTAATCCTATGAAACCGTGACCTTAGACTGACGTTACCCTAGCAATGATTTTCTGTTTCTTATTTGCCATCATATTCTTATAACACACACTTTTGCAAAAGTAGATATATTTCAAAAAAGACACAAACAATCACTACTAAATAATCATTGATTGTTTTCGATGCAAACCTAATTAAGCCAGGTCAGAGTAGTTTTTATCAGAAAGATTGTTTACTATAAAATGTAAGTAAGTAACATAAATATATTATTAACTAATATAAGTAAATATTATTAAACATTGTTTTAAGCCGTCAACAATTACGTAATTACATATCAGTGAAGCAGTTAAATTTATAAAACATTTATATTTAGACATTTTCATTGGCTATTTCTTTCGTCAGTTGCATCAAACTAAAGGCTGTATAGTAATGTTGTGGAGATGGTTCTTAGGCCAATCGCCAACATGGTCGTAAACGGATATTTTCGATTTAATTGGAACCCAATGCACGTTTTGAAACCTGTTTTCAATTGCAAGTAACTGAAACCTGTTTTATATTTATCGTATTGTATAAGACTAATTTGCAATAAAGACTTTCATTTTCAGCGTTTTCAGTTGATTATTTGGTGTTTCGAAATAACTTTGAGCGTGAGATTCCCAACAGTAGGCTGTCGTAAAAGCGATTTGCAGTATTCTCCGATTAGGCGGTAGGGAAATAGTTTTACCAAGAGTGATGGACATGCTGATCACTTAGATAGGATCGTTCTCACGAGATCTACTGGATTTTTCTTTCTCATAAATCATTTTCAATATTTCTTAAATTTATATAAAAATCTGTTTCAATATTTTCTATTTTAGGTTACCCTACTTCTAACCTTTACTAGTTCTAATCGAAACAAAAAGTTAATAACTTTTTTTGTTTCTCTTTATCACTTAACTGTCTCTTAGACCAACATTTTCTTCCTTTTTTTTAACTTCAATTTTCAAAAGAATTTAAAAGAATGTTTTTCTCTAATGAGACAGCTATACAGCTGCCTAACGCTCACATTAATCTTCCTACTCTTATTTATACGAGTCGTCGATATCTCTGCGCTTATATATATATATATATATATATATATATATATATATATATATATATATCAGTCTGGTATAAACTTTAATTTCCAAATTATAAAATTTAGCACTCTCATTGTTTCACACTATAATTTATCTTTATCGGTGTCGTCTTTCTGAAAACTGTTTCGATGCTAACTTAATCTTCATGATACGACCTGTGTTTTTGTTCTGATACTCTTCTAGCTCCTGTAAGGTAAAATAGGTTTCCATCATTATTCTAAGGAAATAACTGGAGTAAACTGTAAAGGACCATGTGCTGAGGCCAGGTTGCGGTATGAAACATTAATAGAGGAAATCATCAGACTACAAACAGATGTAAAAGGTTTCGAATTATGTAGTTTTTTTAACATCTAAAGCAACGGTTTTATTCTAATATTAAATTATTAATCAATTTTTTCCTCTCTATCCTTTTCCCTTCAACTCATTCCTCTTTCTTCATCTCATCCATTTTTCTTTAACTAATCCTTTTTTCTTCAACACATCACTCTCTTTTTTTTTTTAAATAATCCTTTTTTATCTGCTATAGTCTTTTTTTAAACTAATCCCTTTTCCTTCAACTAATCTCATTTTCTTTAACATATCACTCTCTCTTCAACTAATTCCGTCTTTGTGTTCAACGCATCTCTCTCTCTCTCTCTCCCTCTCTCTCTCTCTCCCTCGCTCTCTCCCTCTCATCAACTCATCCTTACCTCTTTTTTTCAATTAATCCCTATTTCTTCAACTCATTCCTCTTTCTTTATCTCATATTTGTTTTCAAGTCATCTGTCTCTCTCTCTCTCTTCATTTGTTCTTTTTGTCTCAACAAATCCTTCTTTCTTCGACTCAACACTTTTCCTTCAAATCACTTTCTCTTTTACTCTTCTCTTACCCTTCATTTGATTCCGAGGAGTATGATATAATTACTATTTCGATTATTTGACGTTTTAGCGCAGTCAGATCACCATTCTAATCATCCATCTTGAGAAAGGAGATGGGATAGTTGAGATACGATGGGCCTAGATATACAGTTCTATATTTAGCACCACACGCATTCCCTTTCCTTCACACAAATATGTAGCCACATTGCATCATCTAACACATTTAATGCAAGTGGTCGAATGACTCCGGTTCAAACTTGCCTAACCTAACGAGTATAGATCGGTTAATATACAGACATGCCTGGAGGGTATGAGAAGTATGCAGTGAGGTCACTGTACAATCCACATTAGTTTGGAAGAGTTAGACTTTCTGGGTGGCTATACACAAGAAGTTAAAATCCACCGAAATATTGAAACGAAGCTAACAATTTTTAATAATTTTCAAGTAAAAACTAAGTGGTCATGTGGGGAAAATGTCCAGCCCTGTTTTTGTTTTTAACCATATATGATTATGTCTTATTTAAAATTTTCAACCCCACCTCTGTAATTACTATCCACAACACTTGCAAGCTCCTCTTGGAAAATCCTAGCTGTCCTAGCTCTTGGAACCATAGTTCAGAGTTCCGTCCCCAAACAGACATCAGATTACAGAACAATCAGTATACAGTCTTGCGCCATCTACTTAAACTCCAGTAATATAGCTGATGAAGAGATATGGTTGTATCCTAACTTTCCACTAGGAAATCGTTAAATTATTCCAAGTCTCTTCCAGGTATTACAAAATAAAACGTTTACTATCATGACGCTCAGCTATTCCTAGCATTGTTATATAACCTCTGACGACGTGTTTTGGAGAACCTCTAGTAATAAAAATTCTTACTGATGAAGGTTTTCCGAAACTCGTCGACCAAAATTAATATGACAATGGTAGGTATGGAGTAGTGCATTCAACAATTATGAAGAGTAATGTGTGTCTCAAGTCGGCTTACCTACTTCTAGGAATCTACGAAAAGATGCAAAATGTCTGTCATTAAGTTAAGTGGGTGTGATAGTCTGAGTAAATGCCATGATGACATTCACGAATTTCATGATAAATGACGACAATCCGACATTAAAATAGTAAAATTAATTTATACAGAAATTTATTTCTGTAAACCTTATTCGGAAAAAAAAAGTTTTGTTTCATTTTGGAATAGAGAATCATAAAATTTTGAATTGAGACACTACGACTATTAAAGCTAGGTATCAGATTTATTATTATTATTTTTTTCCAGAATAGTGTGATGTTTTTTAAGTAACATTTTGGCTTTATGCATTCACCGTTGTGAATTATAATATGTCTTAGATCCAATTGAAAAACATTTATCTTAAAAGCGTCATTAACGGTTTTATTGATACATAAATATATATATATATATATATATATATATATATATATATATATTCGAATTCATGAAATTGTAACTATTTTTATATTTGAAATTTCTTGAAGTAATTTATAACATTTTGTCTGCATAGTAATAATATAAAATTTTATTTACCATTTTATGAAACTTCATAAAATTAAAATGACAGTCGTTTTAACCTCTTACGTAATAATTTATAACAATTAAAATGAATATTTTGTTACATTTTATACTGGCTAGAGTATTTATTTTTTCTGTGTTATTTAAAAAATATTTGCCGCAACTGTTGCCGTTATAATTTTTAATTAAATCATTATTTGTACCAAATTATTTATTTACTCTATTATTTTTAGAATAATGACCATTAAATTATGAATGAAAGAGGTCTGAATAATCGTACTATCCATTTTGCAGTAAATTGTGAATTATTAATGTATTGACTATGTATTGGCTATTACAGTCCTCTTTGTATTTTATATTGTACAGATTTTATGTTTTTCAGAACTAAAAGGACAACAAATAGTTGTTGAGCGTCAGTTTCTTAAATAATCATTCTTGAGTCGATTAATAACCGTCTTTTTATTCTAAATAAAAAATGCCGTCTATAACCATATGTTCAATATGATAGTTAATATATACTAGACCTACTTAAATACTTTAACGGTAAATATACCGTACTAAAATAATAGCTACAAGTTTTTAATTTCAAATTCCTAATTCACGTAATTGTGAATCAACGATTTAACGCCAGTTTATTGAACGGAATTGTTTAGATAGACCACAAAGAACGCCTGCAAACCGCACGACACATCACGCCACGCGCACTTAATTACAGATTTGGTTTCCGTTATGTAAACTAAGCGATGTTCACGTTCCCGTGAAATCAGGTAATAGTCTGGTATTAGCTTACTCGTCGTGTGACAAACAAAAACCGCAAATTAAACAGCTAAAGAAAGTTGTGAGAAGGGTCAGCAGGAACACCGGACGCTGAGCGAAGTGAGAGAAAACATAAAACAATGTCGGGGAAAGTAAGGGCAGATGAAGCCGTTACGTTTTGAGTCGGGGTCGAAATGTCTGCTGGAAGTCACGAGTTGGCGGTATTGAAATTTGAAACTAAATAGCGTGTCATGATTTTAACTCAACGTCTATATTTTAATGTGGAAATTTAAAGAGTTTCTTTAAACGTAAACGATATTTCTGATTCCAGATAAGATATAATCTCACATAATTGTGCAATTTATTTAAATTTATGTATTTATTTATATACGTTGTCACAGTCAAAAAATCACAAAAATAGACTGAATATTATTACGACGTGGGAACAAGATTATATGTAACATATAATGAGCTGACTACATTACGGACGTAAAAAAAATAGAGAGGAGAAAGCTCTAGTGACGTCATAATTAACTCACGTTTAGTGCTTGAATTAATAAAAATACGGTATTATTATTATGTTTACTTAAAAACTAAAATATTGAAATTATTACAGAAACACAATTACAAAACTATTACATAAAACAAAAACAAAAAAATAAAAATTGAGAATATTAACCATTTCAGTAGAGTTAGAATTAATAATTATGACAAATGTAACCTTTAATATTAATTAGCACTAACAAAAGTATTTAAAACAAATTATTCAATCACTCAACTGAAACTTCTCATAGGCTATTAAATAAAGTATATCAAACAAACAAATCTATAAAACTGAGTATGTTTAACATATTCGAAGTATTAACTTCTTATGGCAATAAATAATATTAAAATCATGTGAGCTATTACACCATTGATAAGGATATAACACAATCTTCTAAAAGTCGTGAATAATTTAATATTCTGTGCATATTTACGGTATATTTATCGTATATAAAAGGCATTACTAAGAGTTCACTGAGACAGTGCTATATGATATACTCATAGATCCATTGATGGGGATCGAAAATTATGTTAAATTATATAACTTAAGTAATTCTAAATGTTATTTTAACTTTAAAGTATAATTTCAACAATATTTTTAAAATTTAGTTTATGTGTATAAACAAAACTCCAACAAAATGCACATGTTTCAGCCCCTATGATTCTTTTTTTAATGTTATTCTTTTTTAATAATTTAATTTTCATTTCGTTAAGTTCATTAACTTTATATTCATATTTGTTTTTGTGTTCAATAATCGTTAAGTTCTTTTTGTATCAAATAAATAAAATTTAAATGCCAACATAAATAAATGGGCGTAACACATCAATTGCGTCTGAAGCAATAAATACTTTTATTTTGAGTATATATTAGATTAAATAATAACTTTACAAATTTCACTACACCTATTACAAATGGTTATATATTTGATAAATTTACCAGATTTACAAATGTATAGTATTTTTTGTCATATTAACTCTAAATATTTATATAATAAGCTTTACATAGACCACGTAAGATGATTAATTTTTATAAACCTAGGAAATCTTTCGCCTTTAATTATTCCTATGACGGTTTAGATCAGATCTCTATGATGGTTCGATATTTTTTAATGGTATTTATCTCACATATAAAGTTTTCAATTAATACTGACCTGTTTTGCCATAAACGCGGCAAATGAGCTAAATCGTCTGCTACTGGCTTACTTGGGCCACATTGTATTCAAAGCAGATGATGTAGCTTGTCCCCACTTAAACCGCCCTTTATTACCCAAGGTGGTAATAAAATCTGGGTCCTTATTTGACAGGATGTGTTGACCTGGAGTCAAGAAAAGTGCCAAGAAATTCTTTGGTCTTATCAGAGACCGAAAGCGGAACTTGCATATTAAAAAAGTGTTCTGTTTACTAAGCCAGAGGGTTGCCAATAGTTTTTTTTTAATTTGAAAACTACGAGTACTTTTTTAACTTTGTTCAATAGAAAATAGTTTTGTTTGTTAAAACAAAAACTTTGTTAATTTAAGCTTTGAAACCAAGCAAAGAGTTTTGTACGGTTGTTTCTAGAATTAATTCGATAGCAGTTGAAATGTAAATATTAAATAATTTCGATAAATTCTGTAATATTGCCCCAAGTTTTTTGCGTACTTCCGATCCTACGTATTCAAGACTAATTTGATAAATGCTTCTCTATAAATGTTTTCTTTAGATATTACATAATGAAATGTTATTGACGTTCCTATACAGAAATTATGATAAACATTGGTTACTTTCCATTACAAACTATCTGGTTAGGCCAAACTGTTTGGAAGATAATCTCTGGTCACTTAAAAACATCAACAGACAACTAGCTGTGGTATCCGTTTCGAAACATATCTGGACACCAACTGACAAAAAGTGAGACAAATCCTACATACATTATGTGTATGTACAATATGGGAGTTATTGAATATTACACAATTTGACAGTTGTCTTTTAACACAAGCAAACGTCGCATTATTTAGAAACAAGTCATATGAAAAAACATTTTCAAGTCAATTTCTTCTTTTCGCTTTCCTTTCGCATTGTCCGTTTTTAAAGCAAGGTTCAACATCGTTAATCCGGTTTCCTTGTTTAGTTTTTTTTTAGTTCATTTTTAATCCTAGAGTATAATCTACGATATTGTGTGGTAACCATGGCAACAATTTAGAGTTGTACAGTAGAAGTTTCGACGACAACCAGTTGGAGAAAAAAAAATAATACAATACAATCTTTGACAAATACATTTCTAGGTGGGGAAGTTGGCTCAGTGTCAAAGTGCTGGATTACAAACATAAAGTCATTCAGTTCGAATCCAACTTAGGCATCAACTCTTTAAATCATAATTAATGAATAAATATTTGAGGAAGTTGTATTAACATCAATTGTCATCTACTACAAGTTTTAAAAAAATGTATTTTAATTTGAGTGGATGACTAAAAAAGTATTTTATTAACGACTAAAAATTTGAACAAGATATATTTAGAGAGAGTGTGAGCTAATAAAAGGAATCGAATAAGGCTAATAAAGAAAAAGTCTTGTTTAAAAAGTTTTTAAAGTGATGTTTCTACAAAACCTGGCCTGATCGCTTTGTTGTCTCACGGTCCACACTGATATTTTTTACTTAACTTTCTAAATTAGTTCGTTTCTAACATTTAACTGTTTAAGTGTAGGGATGTAAAGCAGTTTACTGACTGGTTTAGATGTATAAACAAGCACAAACATTACACAGACATGTATTGTTCTCTAGGTTTATATTCTTGTATAATAATGTAGAGAAAAACACATTGAAAACAGTAAAATGTAATTATACGTTTATAGTTTGTGTTAGTATTTAATTTATTTAAGGGGAAATGGTCATATTAATCTAGGTATTACAACTGCCAATAAAATAATTTCAGTGATACTAATCTGTGACTCCATGTTCGCAAAGTAGATTTGGGAAATGTATAGAGCAAGTGTTATGTACATTACACTTGTCACTTACCATTACAGAAGTGCTATCTGTTCTAAGAATAAATACGCACGAAACTCTAACCTTATGTTATTAGGTTTACCAACCTGCCTTAGTCAAACTAAAGTTGATAAATTATGTAATGTAGCCAATTAGTGTACACACATTAACTTGAAAGTCTGTTTTTAATTAAATTTATTTCTTATATATGCTTCAGTATTTGAAAAAAAATCCTTTTTATTTGTTAAAGGGTTTTAACACTTAATTCGAGTTAAGAAAAGTTCTAGATAAACTATTAATTAAAATTTTATAAAAGCACGAATGCGCCTGAGCGGGA
>JBAIZL010000001.1:54801270-54813770 GCA_036971475.1 Prosapia bicincta | reverse complement strand
ATTCAAATTTTAGCTTAAATTAAGTGGTAACATATGAATAAATAGAACAGCTGATTTTATTATAGGTTATGTTGTAGAACAGCTGTTAATTTGTTACTTTATTTATTGTATATTATTAACTTGAAATGTTATTATTAAATATTTTTTATCAGTTCATAAATATATTAATTTATTTATATTTTGTTAATTATGACTAAAACTAATTCAATATATTATGTATGTATGTATATATATATATATATATATATATATATATATATATATATATATATATATATATATATAATGTAAACTTTCCTGGGTTCGCCTGACACCTTTTTTGAATTTATTTTAGTTAAATGTTTTAAATATCTAACAGAAGTTTCCCTTTTGCATTTTTATTTCGCCCTTTTTATTATTAACTACATTATTTTCTTTAAGATTTAAACATTCGATTATTCATTGTTCTTTGTGAAAGCCTACAAGAAATAACAGAAAGAAGTCTTACTTTCAGCTTTAAGATTTCATTCAAAATGAAACCCTACCCACAATTCCTCTCTGAATTCAAAGCCAGCCAGTCCGTTATTACTGGCTGCATAGAGAATGAACTCTAATTAAAATACTATTCAATCAATCGATCTCCGTTTGCTAATTAGATAATCTAATTACATTGCATTGATTTGAGATGATACGATAAGACATTAGCCTACATGATGTATGAGATTGCATTGAGGATCAAATAGATGATAATGGAATGGACCCCTGAGGAGCATAGATTCATTAGTTAGCTAATTGTCCACTACGCTGCACCTCTTTGAACTTTTGTGTTACTGTTTGGTAATGGAAATTCTAATAATAAACACGGTGTAGCATATAAGTGTCGATTTTAATTTGAATTCCAATTTATGCATGGACCAACGGCATTTTTCTTAAACACTGCTGCATTGTATTCACTAGGACGATTGAGGATGTACAGTATTCAAAGGATTAACCGTGCAAGGAGCAAATGTTTAATGAATTTATACACGAGGTCAATTTTACGTTACTACTTCAGTGTTACGTATGTTTTTGTATTTATATCACGAGGTAAATAAACCTGTTTTACATTCCTTTGACGTGCAAATGCCCTCATTTTCATTGCTCTTTGCCTTGAAACCTTATAATAACAATCTTTCACGATATTTAGGTATGATAATTAATTACCTAATTAAATGAAAAAACAAGTCAATTATTAACTAATTAGAACCAATAGTATAGTTAGTAAGTATTAAATAATAGGGTACTCCGACTCTCAATCAATAGTTTATTTGCTCGTGAGTTGTGTAAATAATAGGGTACACCGACTCTCAAACAATAATTTATTTTCTCGTGAGATGTGTAAATAATAGGGTACTCCGACTCTCAATCAATAATTTATTTTCTCGTGAGATGTGTAAATAATAGGGTACTCCGACTCTCAATCAATAATTTATTTTCTCGTGAGATGTGTAAATAATAGGGTACTCCGACTCTCAATCAATAATTTATTTTCTCGTGAGATGTGTAAATAATAGGGTACTCCGACTCTCAATCAATAATTTATTTTCTCGTGAGATGTGTAAATAATAGGGTACTCCGACCCTCAATCAATAATTTATTTGCTCGTGAGTTGTGTAAATGATAGGCTACACAGACTCTCAAACAATAATTTATTTTCTCGTAGTGAGTAGTGCAACCATACTCAATGATTATGTCTTAGTCGTAGAAACTCGTATAAGAAAATAAATTATTAACATTCTCATACCATAATTATCGTGGACTAGTATTCTAGAACTAGATGAATATACTAATACAAAAATCAAAATATCACATATAATAATTTGGTATATGTACCTTTACTGTATTACTGGTATTACAGTACTGGAAGTACTGGAAGTACTGGTATTACAATACTCGTAGTACTGGTATTACAATACTGGTAGTACTGGTATTGCGGTATTTTTATTACTAGTATTACAGTACTGGTAGTACTGATATTACAATACTGGTAGTACTAATATTACTAGTATTACAGTACTGGTAGTACTGGTATTATAATACTGGTAGTACTGGTATTACGGTATTGGTATTACTAGTATTACAGTACTAGTAGTACTGGTATTACAATACTCGTAGTACTGGTATTACAATACTGGTAGTACTGGTATTGCGGTATTTTTATTACTAGTATTACAGTACTGGTAGTACTGATATTACAATACTGGTAGTACTAGTATTACGGTATTGGTATTACTAGTATTACAGTACTGGTAGTACTGGTATTATAATACTGGTAGTACTGGCATTACGGTATTGGTATTACTAGTATTACAGTACTAGTAGTACTGGTATTACAATACTGGTAGTACTGGTATTACGGTATTGGTATTATTAGTATTACAGTACTGGTAGTACTGGTATTACAATACTGGTAGTACTGGTATTACAATACTGGTAGTACTGGTATTACGGTATTGGTATTACTAGTATTACAGTACTGGTAGTACTAGTATTACGGTATTGGTATTACTAGTATTACAGTACTGGTAGTACTGGTAAAAAAGTTCTGGTAATACAATACCGGTAGTATTGGTATTACGATATTGGCAGTACTGATATTACAGTACTGGTAGTACTGGTAAAAAAGTTCTGGTAATACAATACTGGTAGTACTGGTATTACAGTATTGGCAGTCCTGGTATTACAGGATTGGTAGTACTGGTATTACAGGATTAGTAGTACTTTTATTACAGGACTGGTAGTAATGGTATTACAGGATTGGTAGTACTGGTATTACAGGACTGGTAGTACTTGTATTACAGGACTGGTAGTACTGGTATTACAGGACTGGTAGTACTTGTATTACAGGATTGGTAGTACTGGTATTACAGGATTAGTAGTACTTTTATTACAGGACTGGTAGTAATGGTATTACAGGATTGGTAGTACTGGTATTACAGGACTGGTAGTACTTGTATTACAGGACTGGTAGTACTGGTATTACAGGACTGGTAGGTAGTACTTGTATTACAGTACTAGTACTGGTATTACAGTACTAGTACTGGTATTACAGTACTGGTATTTCAGTATTGGCAGTTCTGATATTACAGTACTGGTAGTACTGCTATTACAGTACTGGTAGTACTGGTAATTCAGTACTGGTAGTGCTGGTAAAAAAGTTCTGGTAATACAATACTGGTAGTACTGGTATTATAGTATTGGCAGTACTGGTATTACAGTACTGGTAGTACTGGTAAAAAAAGTTATGGTAATACAATACTGGTAGTACTGGTATTACGGTACTGGTAGTACTGGTAAAATAGTTCTGGTAATACAATACTGGTAGTACTGATATTACAGTACTAGTAGTACTGGTAGTACTGGTAAAAAAGTTCTGTTAATACAATACTGGTAGTACTGGTGTTACAGTATTGGCAGTACTGGTATTACAGTACTGGTAGTACTGGTAAAAAAAGTTATGGTAATACAATACTGGTAGTACTGGTATTACGGTACTGGTAGTACTGGTAAAATAGTTCTGGTAATACAATACTGGTAGTACTGGTATTACAATATTGGCAGTACTGGTATTACAGTACTGGTAGTACTGGTATTACGGTACTGGTAGTACTGGTATTACTGGTATAACAATACTGGTATTACAGTACTGGTACTGGTATTACTGGTATTAAGGTACTGGTATTATAGTACTAGTACTGGTATTACTGTACTTATAGTACTGATATTTCTGGTATAACAATACTGTTATTACAGTACTGGTACTGGTATTACTGGTATTACAGTACTGGTATTACAATACTAGTACTGGTAATACTGTACTTATAGTACTGGTATTACCTTTGCTGTTATCAATCCATACAATGTAATCATTATCTTTTTATTACCTTGTAGGTTGGTGTTGATTTTTATTAAATTGCAAGAATATCATTGCCCACAGGCTATGCTAATATTTTTGGAGCAGGTTGTATAAATGATTAAACTACCTTTTTGGTACGTTGAGGTTACATAATATACACCAAAAGAAAGTAATTGTAATTAAAGAAAGTTTCTTGTAAAATTCACTTAAAAAGTATACAAATTAATGAATTACGTTTTGATTTAATATGTAACTATAGAATTCGAAATATGTATTTATATAAAATGTATGGTATTAAAACATATTTGTAGGATATATTTGGTTTTTAATCTACTTTGAAATTCCATTAAAACCCAGATCTTGTCGAAATATTGTTTTAATATTGAAAAAATTTACATGAAAGTCATTTTTTTTAAACATTATTGGTCTAAATACAAAAGTAATTTAGTAATTAAGCTTTACATCACAAATGTAGGCAGAGATGTGTGAATTCTATCAAAGAAATAATGATGAGCAATCTAGTTTTACGAGTTCCAGCAAAAGAGTTTAAAAACCTGCCTTACAATTTTCTATTTTCTCAATAGAGGTTAATTTACACAAGACGTAACCACTGACAATATGTCAATTAATTTGGGATCAGTGACTTAACATAACTTCCTAAACTTATGTCGCAATAACCACTTTTAATAATTATATTAGAACACGTTTCACTGAACTAACTTTGACATTCAACTAATTTCTGTATACACATACTTTTACACCTAAACATTGCACAAATTATTAATTACTTCGAAAACTAGTTGTAAACAGTTACAGCACATTTCGAGTCATCATCACTCAGCAATAACTACGTCCTATTACTCTTGCCCTGTTGCACATTAACAACCAACGTTCCATTACATTGCATATAACGAACAGAGCGCTCGTCCAACAATCTTTTTATATCATTTGGTTTTTAACTGGCTGTTCTACTTTTAAAACTGTAATAATGATCAATAGATTGTACAACCAGCAGGGTGTTGGCCATCGGTTTCCCTTCAGTGACGCTATAATCTCACTGAAGATTATAAATGTTCATTTTACTCTTGAAATTGTTTATCACTTGGTATTTTAAGATCAAAAGTACTTAGCCTTATCATTAGAATTTGTTGTTGTGATATTAAATAAATTATTTCCAGACTGTGATACTAATTCTTACTGACGGTATTACTGGAAGAAATATATTAACTAATAATGAAAAACATACTTTGAAATTCTTACAAAATGTATTTCCTTATAAGTTGCATTAACAAATTAGTTTGCAATAATTATCAGACAACTTTCATCATATAGTCGTTCGAATATGTTGATCAGCGACAGGAAATCTGTGTAAAAACCTTTAATGGAAAACCTAACTACGCTTAATCTTAAGCAGTAGATTAGTATTTTCTATGTAACAGTTATAAAGTTATGTATAAGTATGTAGTTATTTTTCAGTACCAGTGACAGTCATTAGTATTTTTTTGTATCTCATATAATGTTTGTGCTTTGAGGGACAAGAGTACCAATGAACTATAGTCATTGTACAATGTGTATAGTCGTTGTTATAGAGAGTAAAATCCCTTTTATGAACATTTTTTTTAAGACGCAGATTCAATTTTACAAATGTTTTAGCAGAACAAAAAAATTTTTATTTCTAAAGATAAATTTATATAAGCAGAGTATTAAATATTGTTTATAAAATAGTCTATACTTTATTTGCAGACTTGCAAATATTACTTTACTTGTAATATTACTTTACATATGCACACTTTTATATAATAAGGCTTTACCGTATTAAAGAAAAGTTATATAAATATAAAGGTTTTAATAATTTGGAGAAACTGTCGTGTATTTTTATTATTGTCAACAAATAAAACCTTTTAAACCACGAATATTTTTTTTATTTATGTCCTGATGTACATTTCGATCGCAAAGCAATCATCTTCAAAGAAAATTACCACAGAGACTTGGTCTGAGTTAGTCTTTTAGTAATTTCCTCTGAAGATGATTGCTTGCAATCGAAATGTACATAAGGACATAGATACATTTTTTTCGTGGCTTAAGAGGTTTTATTTATTTATAATAAAGGATTTTGTGAATAATATGCTAAAATTACAAAAATTCATTTTGTAGATTAGTAATCATTTTATTTAACAATAAATGCTATTATTGGTTTTCGTGAAACTACGAGAAAGTGTTTTTGAAATATTTAAACATAATTAAAGCAATATCATTCAGCTCTAGTTAATTAAATTTCAAACCTTTGAGAATTAATGGTATCTATTTCTTTCATTGTCCTTTATAAACAAACGCAGGAAGTTCGTTTTCCCGCAATAATTATAATTATTTTTTACCCGCCGAGAAAGTAAATACTATGTTTAACGTTCAACAATGCTTATTTTCTTTCTGTGTCCCGCCCACACCATAGCCTAGCCACCCACTCTCTTACTGTATCTAAGTAGCCTAATTTTATTAGGGAATAGTTGCAAAATGTTTCATTCATATATTTTATCTTTTAATGAAAAGTACATAACAAATTGATAACTTAGAAACAAACTAATAGCCTAATAACAAAATCAGAAATACATTATTGATAAACTTTAAATATAAATTCTTTAATAGTGAATACTATAATAATTTGCAGTTTTTGTTTTATACATCTTGAGGTTTTTGTATAAATTATATTACAATTGAATAAAAAAAAGTATAATCAATAATAATCATTATTAATAGTAATATTATAAAATAAAATGTATATAACGTTAAAGTTAAAATATTTTAAGATATTTTCATAAAGTTGTAAAATAGATATTTCAAAAACAATAATGTAGTCACGAAATTTCCTTTTTAACTTTATTTTTTACGGATTTATTAACACTTATAGTAAGTTATAATTATTATAGTTGTTGTGTTGCATAGGTCTTAAGTATATACTATGTAATAAAAAAAGCTATTTGTAATAGGAAACAGTTAGCATTTTTATGTTGGTTCAGTTAAAGCATTATTAAGAAAAGTACCATGATGGAACCATGACAATCTCAGTTCATTGAATGTTGCCAGATTTCTACTATTAACTATTTTATACAGTGCATTATGTATAGATAATCTCTGTACGAGCCCAAAAGTATACTCATAGTTGATATTATGCCTATGGTTCTCTAGTGATTCTCATACATTCATTTTTGTTCTTGTACTTAACGTACATATCTTATTAAATGTCATATAATTTACTTGACGGTTACGATGGTTATTAGTAATAGAAGGTGTGGCTAAATTATACGAATTCATGTTTTGTTTTATATAAACAATAATGCATCTTCTGTATCTTCCTTTTTGTTTTGACATTCATTACTTCTCCTTTCTTATGTAATTTTGCTATCATGAATGTTATTTTGTGATTTGTTATTAGTTTATGTTTTATGTTAGTATTTTTGAATAATTTAGAAATATGTAATTTTTTCCATATTTTTTTGTCATTTGTTTTTATTTTGTTATTCAATTTATGAATATTAATAGCTGTTCTCTTGTGCCGACATTTTGGGTACTTCATATGTATACTTTTTTTGTCACTATTGTACAGAACGCCGCATTTTTCTTGAGGTGATTGAATGATTAGAGCAAATTCAGTTGGTTTGCGTAGGTTTTCGATAAATGTAAAATTCAAGTTGATTTTGTATTAATATCTAAATAATTTATCATTTTTTAATTATGTATTCACATTTAAATTTAGTATTTGCAATATATTTTTCTATCATTTGGTTTTTTATTTACTTCTTGTTCATTATTAGTTTTCGTGATTAGGTTTCATCTTTGCAGTGACAGACAAAATTCCACCAAATTTACACATAAAATTTGAAGAATATCTTAAATTTTTAGATACAGTAGTAAGTAAAGTCTGCTTTCGTTTGCATTCCAGTGTATAAATGATATTATGTTACGTTTTTAAGCCTTAAATTTGTAATTTAGAGATCCAAAGATAATCTGAATACTTTGAAATAAAGCCGCTGGTCCTACGTAGGAAATAAATCGAATTTTAAATAGTGACTGAAATTGTATGTATGTTCCAAACCACTGCGAGTTGTTAGATCAACACACACACAAATATTTTTTAATATTGTTTTTGTAGCATTGATTTTTTTTCAAAGTTGTATGACAAAAAGGTAAATAATATCAGAATAATGAAAACTTGTGCTCTAATTATTTAAATGACTGTTTCATAACTAACAGTAGGGTTATTGAAACCCTAAGTACAGAAGTTGTGTTTCTGTGTGGAAAATGAGATATATTTGAAATGTTTTATTAAAACACGTTTGTCCAAATTTGACGGGAAAACAGATAAGTACTGTTAAACAACTATTATAAAAGTAACTAAGAAATTGTAAACTTTTATTTTCTCGTAATGTAGCGTTTAACCTGGAAAGTATTCTCTACATTGATTCAAGACGAGGATTCAGTGAGATTTAAAAATAATATTTTAATGGTTGGTATAAACAGACTGTGATGTTTTAGTCAGTTTGCAAAACAGACCCGACGACCTGCAGCACCTAAGAGAAAAGCAAGGTGGAACTTCAAGAAAGCCAACTGGACAAAGTTTAAATTGCTCTCCGATGACCTAATAACGGGGGATCTCATTACAGATTGCCCTGACAAATCTACAAAGGCCGTAGCATCCACTATACTTAAATGCGCCCAATCAACTGTGCCTCGAGGACAAGTGAAAAAGCACAGACCTTTCTGGTCAGCGAAACTCTCCATCCTGAAAAAGAAACGAAATGACGCCAGGAAAGCTGCTGAAGTTGAAAAGACAAGAGATAGTTGTGTAGAAGTGCGACGAGCGCAAGCGGCCCTCCAACGGGAAATTAAACAAAGCAAGCGACAAGCATACAGAACCTTTGTCAGCCGGTTGGACTATAAAAAAGATGGAATAAAAGCACATCGTTTCCTGTCAAGTCTAAATAATCAACAAGTAACTGCGTCTGCAGAACCTATAGTATACCACGGCAAACACATCCATGACCCCAAAAAGGTATCAAACGCTTTCTGCCAACACTACGCCAACGTTGGAAAATTAAAGATTCCTAAGCTTCAGAAAAATGAATTCCTAAAGTATCGACACACTACATGTCTATCAGAGGAGGAAAATCAGGTCATGAACGGAAACTTCTCCCTTGCAGAACTAAAGGTAGCTTTATATACTCTAAAGTCAGGAAAATCAGCTGGACCAGACTCCATATTCCCAGAGTTCCTGTTACATCTTGGGACATCCGCCCAG
The DNA here is from genome assembly GCA_036971475.1 of Prosapia bicincta. Lineage (NCBI taxonomy): Eukaryota > Metazoa > Arthropoda > Insecta > Hemiptera > Cercopidae > Prosapia > Prosapia bicincta. The sequence goes on along the minus strand of JBAIZL010000001.1, from coordinate 54,804,603 downwards.
AAAACTCTCTTGAAGCTTATGAACCTAACTCTGAATAAATTCATCCCTGACCTGTGGCGCAAAGCGGAAATCATTCCTATCCTTAAAAAAGGAAAGCCTCCATGCGAAGTAAAAAGCTACAGACCCATTTCCCTCACGAGCTGCTGCTGCAAGCTAGCCGAGCGAATGATTGTCAATCGTCTGAGTCCCTTTCTAGAGAGGACCGGTGCCCTGTCAGATGAGCAAGCTGCCTTTAGGAAACACCGTGGCACTATGGACCAAGTTGTGAAGCTCGTTCAAGCAGTGAAGGATGGCTTTCATAGAAAAATGTCGACTGTGGCAGTCTTTGTAGACTTCAAGGAAGCCTATGACAGAATATGGAGGAAGCTTCTGTTGCACAAACTCCAAAAATTAGGAATAACTGGAAAACTCTTAGGATGGGTGAAGTCCTTTCTGGCACAGAGGCAGGTTCGAGTCCGTTTCCGAGACACAATTTCGTCATTTAAACAGCAACGCAACGGCCTACCGCAGGGAGCAGTACTCAGCTGTATCCTTTTCAATATTATGATAAACGACCTCTTAAAAATAGTAAAAGAAGTACCGGGCATATCAACCTTACTTTTTGCGGACGACCTTGTCTTTTGGGCTTCAAGCGGAACTCCTTCGAACCTGGAAGAAACTATAAATCGAACCCTTAGCAGAGTTGCTGACTGGGCCAATTACAACCAAATGGTAGTTAATGAGAAAAAGACTGTTTTCACTCTATTCACCCTTTCAACTAAGCCGCCAAAACTGAGGATCAAGTTAAACAACAAAACTTTAAACCATGAAGATACTCCACGATATCTTGGCATCACGTTAGACAGGAAGCTAAACTTTGCAAATCATATTGAGGCAACAGCCGAAAAAGCCACCAACAGAAGCAAACTGCTAAAGAGATTAACAGCAACTACATGGGGTGCTACCCAGGATGTTCTAAATTCAACGTACCGGACCTATGTACGACCAACAATGGAGTATGGAGGAGAGATGCTCAACCTAGCCAGCTCAAATTGCCTAAAGAAGCTAGACAAGGTTCAAAATAATAACATGAGGCTCATAACTGGAGGAGCTAAATCAACTCCAATACTAGCTATGGAGATCCAAACAGGACTGGAACCCTTGGAAGTCAGAAGAGACAAATGTCTCCTAAAATTCTGGGAAAAAAATAAAAGAACAAATAGAAAGTTTTGGGAAACATATAAAGCTGCCACTTCCCGCCTCAGAACTCAGATTACTCCAGTAATCAAAGCTCTACAGCTGGAACAAAAATATAACCTTTTCCTTCATGCAGAAGCTGCCCCATTAAATCAACACAATCGAGTCTTTGACAACCTACCTCCAGTTTTTCTAAACCTTGTTGACCAGGTGAAACCAAAGTCACAGGCTATGGATATTGAACTCAGGAAAGCAACATTAATGACCATCAACGAACGATTCCCTGAAAGTGACTGGCTTCATATTTACACAGATGGATCTTCAAACCCTTCAAGTGGAGAAACTGGAGCAGGATATTTTTCAAAATTATTTCAGGGCTCGGTAGCTGTGGGCCTCTGCTGCAGCAATTTTGATGGTGAGGTTGTGGCCATAGGAGAAGCAGCATCATGCGTCATGCGACTTTCGCCGCGGCAGGTTGTATTCCTGATTGATTCACAATCAGCGATTTTGACAGTTTCCTCTAACACACCAACTGACTGCACCTTGACAGTGTCGTGTAGAGAAAAAATGCAACTATGCCAAGAGGCAGGCTTCAGAATTGCGCTCCAGTGGATTCCCAGCCACGTTGGCACAACAGGGAACGAAAAAGCTGACAACCTCGCCAAGAGTGGGTGCCGTCTACCACAGCCACAAATCAAAATATCACTAGGCTCTGCTTACACCAGGATCCACGCAGCAGCTAAGACGTACTTGAAAAAATCACAAGACAACCTGGCTGTTGGAAAGAGATGGCAAGAACTTTGCACCAACCCCATTCCAAAAAACCTACCTCGACCTATCAGTGTTGCGCTGTTCCGTCTAACCACGGGACACGACTACCTTCAGGCGCACCTTCATCGCATTGGGCTGGCGGACACGGATCGGTGCCCCTTGTGCCAAACAGGAAAGATGGATGGAGACCACCTTCCTGCCTGCCCACAGCTCGAAGCATACAATAGCGACCCAAAAACCAGACTCTCCAAGCTCTACTGGTCTGCACGATGCCAAATGGTCGAGTTACCAAGGGCAGGCGTTGGATAAAGTAAAGTAAGTAAGTAGTTTGCAAAATTATTTGAATGAATATGGAGAATAATAATTGAATTTGAAATTTAAATATTTATTTTAATTGAAATTATTTCAATGTTTTAGTATAAACTTGATATAAATAAATATCTGATATAGGTCTATTCAAGAAAACCTATGTGTATAATAGTAATTATCTGTGTCAGGACGTAGTGAGATCAAGTATTATGAAGAATGCGTTTTATTGCGTTGGTTTTGTCTGTATTAACGCACGAGTCATACATGGATCGTTTTGCGCATGCCCGTACAATTGTCGTCAGTAACAAAGAAGATAAGGTAGAATGAAAATAAAAATATTACATTCCTCTTCTATTGATTCAATGAAATACAAGTTTGAAATTTTACGATTATTATATAATACTTTTTATACTTTATGATCTGTGTAAACAATTACTTTATCAAACAGTTAATAGGCTTTAAATTAAAATATAGAAATAGTTGAAACATAGACTGTCGCTTTGTGTACTCGAATTTTGTGCGGCTACAATGGACTTGGCGGAGACTGTGACGGATGGAGTGACATCGAGGGCGAAATCTTACACGCGTTTCTTCACTGTACCTTTCAAGAAGTGATTTCAAGCTTGCGAATAATTTAAGCTAATTTGTACTTGCAGAGCATGTAGCATGACTGTTTTCTCTAATTGTCCTTGTAACTCTAAACAGTTCACTGTTTCCTTGATTTCAGTAAAAAAACGTTTAACTTATGGCCAAACAGGAGCTAGAGCTCCTAATCTTACCTTTAATAGAAATTTATTTCAGTAATAGAAAGATAATAAAGTAAATATGTTACAATTTTAATTGCAAATAAAATGTAAGGATAATTGTAACTTTTAAGTTTATAATTTGTTTCATGTAACTCCCAAATTACATCCTTTTATAAAATCTAAGACCAGGTTTAACTATACTTATAATATTAAAATATTTTTTACAATAAAAGTTACAAGCGATTATTTATCTGTATCAGTCCATTTTTATATTAACTGGAGTTTGTTTTTAGATAACAGTGAATGTTTATATAAATTAAACCGCACTTTA
>JBAIZL010000001.1:54716270-54793770 GCA_036971475.1 Prosapia bicincta | reverse complement strand
TTTCGTCTACCTTTATTTATACTTGTGTTTAGCTTACATTTTTTTATAACGGTTTTTCTACAGCCTTGGTCATTTTCCGAATCCCAATTTCCACATCTTTTTATGAATATACAAATCTGTTTTCAGTTTCTATAGGGTTTCGGTTATTTCTATATTCCACTCTCTTCTAGGCCTTCCTCTTACTCCTCTTTCTGGTGGATTTCTCTTCCAGACCTTTTAAGGACTTTTTAAATTTCCTAAATGGAATATTTGGTTTATATTCTTCTCATATGCCCTACCAAAGTGACTGTTTTTCTTTCTATGTCGTATCCTTCAGTGTTGTATCTACTTTGATTCTTACCCCAATATCGTCATTTTCGCTTTAATTAACTGTAACAAATTTAAATCATCAAGTACTTTATCCCAGCTACCTTTAGTCGCTCTCTTCTTCTGCTTAGTGTCTCCACCTCGGCTCTATTGGTAACTATAAAAGTGTGAAACACGCGTCTCTTTGTGCATCTTAGAATTCTATAATTCCACAACAGCGCATGTACGACTGGATTACTGTTTTTCTCTTCAGTATTTTATTTTAAATGTCTGTAACTTTCCTTTCGACTTCAGTAACTGTGGCACCTAAGTAGGCCTACTTATATTCAGATATTAACTGATAATGACATTAATGAGTTATGTTCGATAGCACTGATCATTATGTAGGTCTATTGGTTTTCTCCATGCTGATTTTCATTCCCATCTGGCCTATCGTCTAATATTCTATTAGTTTTTTAAACGTTTAACTAATCCTTATTTCTCTATTAACTATAGTTACTTTAACAAATAAATATTTTGTTGTCCTAGTTATTTCCACTCTCATTACTCCAATGTGACATTTAAAACCGTTCTGTTCTATGTCATCGAGATTAAGTATTTTTATTCACATATCTTCATCATTTATTTTCCCTCTCAACATTGTTTACCTCGCGATCTATATTTCTCGGTGCATTTTTATTCTCCTGATGTTTCTGAACACACATACAAACAGTTTCTAAAGCTTAAAAACTCAATAAATTTATTAATTTTGTTATAAGTATGTTTTAAATATTAAAAAGACATATTTGTTTATTTATTGTTTAAATAAGAAGACAGTTCCTTAAAACATATGTTGTGATTCCAAAAATGATTATAGACAGATTATTAATTTTACTTGCTAAAAATGTTTTTTTACTTACAGTGTAACACAATTAAATCGTTGTAAGATTTATTTTAAATACATTCTTAATGAATTTAGGTGTTGAATATTGCAGTTATCTGTTACACAATTACTAAAGTGACCTGCAAAGTCAAGAGCATTCCTAAATTGAACTTGAGAATGGTGCATTCAATAAATTTACCAATTGTTTCAAAATAATATAAATAAAATTTTAATGGACAAAATCTACATAAAAGATAAAATAGAAAAAGAAAATACATTTAGAAACGTGTACACGGTTTTTGATCTGGTTTTTATATTTGTTTAACATGTTAAGAATTTACACAAATATTTTCACTATTTTAGTATTTATGGCACTGACATATGATATCCACAAATAGATTGCTTCTATATAAAATAAAATACATTTCAAATTAATTTATCTAAGAGGTGAAAATATGTTATTGAATCCAACGGATAATTCATAACTTCTTTCATTGTATTTATTATTCTTTCATTATTTAAATATGAAAACTTGTACTATTTTGCTGTCCCGAGTTAAATTTTTAAAGTTAAATTTTGATTTCACATCACCTTACATAAAATTAATAACTTAACTGGAACTGGAATTTATGTTGTACAGCGTGGCTCCTGGTTCAGGTCTTGCCATAAATCATTTTGGATACGTGTTGGCTAGGGTGCTCGCCAGATGTCGACTAATCAGTGATGAAACGTTTTTATAAATAATAAAGGAAACTTTTAGACACTACTTAACAGAATTGATTCAAATTAAATTAAAACTGTTAAAAATAAAATTTATTCTTGATAGGCCCAATCTTGCGAAGTCCTTTCGGTTCGAAGACCTAACCGAGAAGAAGGTATTTAGAGTTCAAGTTGCGATTCCTGACTTTCTGCGCAACTTTCCGACGCATTTCTAATGGTTAGCTGCTTTCATAAAAAAAGGTTTGTGGAAATCATATCTCAACCAGTATTACGGTACATAGAATTATAATTTACAATTTTTTTTTTGAATTTTTAAACTAATTTATCGGTTTGTTTTCCGATATACTGCTGTAATATGTAACATTTTTGCCTAAAATAATGTTACAACCGAAAATTTATGGACTGTAATTGAAGAAAATGTTCTAGTATTGACATAATACTTTTGTAGAAATTACCCAAGTTGAACTTGTCTGCGATTTCGGCAACTTAAACATACAATATCGATGTATCCCGTTCCAGCGATCCATTCCGAAGCATTTAGGGATCTGGTTCAAGTATTATTATGCAAAGATGGAAATTTACATAAAAAAAACTGCGTTCCGACATTGATTGAAAGAGAAAACAGTGACCAGTGAAATATTACAAAGAGAAATTTGAAGTAAGTTACATTGTATAGTTTTGTCATATAAGGGCTTTCAATTTTAAACGATTAAGTACTCAAAAATGAAATAAAATAACGGTAAAAAGAATGGTTGATGGATATACTTTACATTGATGAAGGTTAGGTTAAGATATAATTAAATTTGTTTAAGCTTACATTTTGTATATACATCTTTGTATAGAACAAACATTCTTACAAAGAAAAATAGATTTCTTCACTAAAAATAAACTAAGACAAAGACACGTTTGTTCACTAATTGTACAAAACAAAGCATTAAACGTTTTCTTTTTCAAAATCTAGGGCAAACTCACAATGGTAAATCCCAAAATAGTTAACTCAAAATCTATCCAAACATTAGTTTTTAAGGAACAAACACACTGGTTCACAACAGACTAGTGAACTACTGTAATAGCCAAGCACTGAGGAAGGTGTAACATCGTCGCCGAAACTAGTCTGTTGTGAATAGTGTGTTTGTTTATTAAAAACCAATTTTTGGTGAGATTTTGGGTTAAATATTTCGTGTTTTACCGTTGTGAATATTTCTCACCAGCTAAACTATAACTAACTAAATAGTAGGGAGAACTGTATCCCATATAGTCTTTGTTAAAACGAAATCAAAGCAATTTCCTCAGTGTGATTATAAACCGCGAAGTTAAACAATAAAGTAAAATTGTATTTAATCAGTTGAATGTACAAACGTTAGGTATTGATAGAAATACATTCTACTAAAAGAATAAAATTAAATTATTTTGTTAAATGTTTTTCGTAATAATTTATTGTTTCGAAAATAGATTACAGATAAAAATATATATTTGTACACACAAATATAATATTTATGATTGTAAAGTTTGAGTTACAAAATTCACGAATTAACTAAATATAACTATTATGTATTTATTAGTATAACTTATGTGCTGTTATAGTTAACGTAACTTAACCTAACCCAACCTAAAGCCTTACCTAACCTATAATATATAAATTAAATCAACTATTGTAATATTCATTTATATATATATATGTATATATATATATATTTTACTCCTATGTAAATTTCAGTTACCAAGTTACCATCCTCAGAGGGATAACATACAAAGACCGTATATAGAGTTTTTGTATGTTATCCCTCTGAGGGTGGTTCCTTGGTAAATGAAATGTACCTAAGGGTAAAATAAAGAAAGTTTGTGGTTAAAAGGTTTTTATGTATTTAATATTAAATTCAAACACAGTATATTCCTAATAAATAGTAATATATATATATATATATTCATTTTTAATCCTCTTTTTATTCCTTTAATTAAGTTCATATTTTCTATTTAAGCAAATCTGTGTCAATTACATTATTCATGCGATGTTTAGCCCAGTTTGATTAGTATACGTATTGTTTTACTGCTTTTTTTAAAAAATCATCTTTGTTTGTTCTACATATGATTAATTACAATCTTGGCATTTTATAATATATAGGATGTTTTTCTCTTATTACCTAATTTTTTAATTTATCTATAGCTTTTCTGTTATGTCTATTCTAACTTTAAAGAAAGTTATATATATATATATATATATATATGGAGATAGAATATAATTGTTTGAATTAATATTTAGATGTATTTAATCTTTTTTTAAAATAATTTCATGTATCTGTTACTTTTCTTTTGTCGAACCGCAGTTGTCAGATTTTTTTGCTTTATATTTGAAACTTTTCTTAATAAAAAGTAAAATGAATAATTCAAATTTGTTAAAAATTATTTTAAAAAACCCTGAGTTAAAACTTTAGTATTAGTTTGTTCACTTCAGTTATACTTTCACTTAACATTCAATTTAATTTTTATTTTTATTTTGATAAGAATATAAAATAATACTCCTTGCCGACTTTCTTTCATTACCCTAAAGGAAAAGTTTTAAATTTCAGAAAAAATATATTGTTTCAAAATTATATTGAAATTACTAATCACTAAGTAATCTATTTCATTCATGATCAAATTACTTCACTCTTCATACTCAGAACTGGTGAGATTGCAAATCAGAATAAACATATGTACAATTCCTTAAACATTGTCAGAAAAGTTGTCAGTAAACTCCAGAATCGTTGAATGATAAAAGACCATTTTAATTATTTTGTTTGTGTTTACCTGGGAGATAATGAGGTCATTAAGTTACGTCTTGAGGATATGGTTTTACTAGTGGTGTTTAGTATGGCAAAAAGAACATAAAAAGTGAGAGCTATACTATTTTTTTGTGTATTTTGAAAAGTTTGCTATTAAGAAATTTGTTCAGTGAGACCGATTTTATTTGGGGCAGCTCTGAGTAGTTGTGCAGTCTACAATCCGGACAGTCGACGCAGTTTATGAAGTGATTAATTAACCTGTTCAAGGTGATAATAAGCTCTTCACGTTTTTGAAGCCCTCGCTTTTTCTATTCACATTCATATTTCCTTTGGATGATTCTAGCGGTTTTGAGTTTACTATTTTTAGGTACTTATACTATTCGACATGTTCAATTCTTTGATATCCATTATGGCATACTCTGCTGGTCAATGACTTTGGTACCTAAACATCTATTTAGTTTCGATATTATTTAAGTAAATATATTATTTCTAAAACCCACTAGAATACCTATTACACTTTCGCTCTTACTTACGACCAGACTTTTTGTTAGCTAAAGGTTGTTAAATTTTAAACTTACACTTGGAGGAAACATTTTCGTCTACAAAGTGAAGCAAGTAATAGCAAAAGTGTAATAAGTAATTAACAACCAGCCCGTCATTAACAGCAACAAGATTTCGACACTAGAATAATTCCACTGCAGTGATGTTTAGCAGATAAGAGTAATACATTTCAACAGTAACCGACGTTTGGGGGATTATTAAAAAAAAATGTTTACAGAATAAAACTAACCTGATTACCGTAGCTATTATTTATTTATAAGAAACTATCATTTAAATAATACGAGAACTAAAATCCCTATGAATCCCCTGCTTAGAGATTTAAGCTTAAAAAGTAATCTTTGGACAATATTTTACAAAGACTGGATTATTTTTAAAAGTACCCTATATTATAAACTAGAAAATTGTGATTTTAATTTCTAGGGGTTGAAATTGGGAAAAATAAAAACATAAACCCAATTTACAAAATCACACAAACTGTGTAATTTAAATATTTCCTATTAAGATAGGGCGTAATATTTTTCTAAATTACAATATAACATCCAGATAGATTGGAAACAGAACTTAATTTACCAATATAAATTAAACACGTACGTGAAGCCATAAGTTTTTTTTGCAAGGTCGTGATAACTGGAGTCTACCCTTTCAAATGGATAATCGGTTAGTTTACGTAGGAAACTCAATTTTCTCCTTTATTCTTTTTTTTTCAAAAACTCAACCTATCCTAATGGAATACTTTGGAATATTCTATTATAGCTACGTAGTAGTGTAGTATAACTTAGTAAGATTATTTTTTCAAATTCTTGTTTAACGTTCCTTGTTACGTTATAAAACCTTTTTTAGCAATCTTTAATAACGTTGTACAAACATTTTAACTTCTGAGATTACAAACTTTAGTTTAGATTACAAGCGCATCCTGTTATTTTGGAGCTATTTTTGTAGTAATTTACTACCACGTAGTGCGGTAATTTGTAAAGAATTATGACATAGTGCTTAATAATTTAATAGGATTGTGTTTATAAAGTAATATTATGTTTGTAAAAGTGTTAATTAAGTATGGTTTGCGATACTTGAAATCACTTTATTTCTTATTTAATATATATTTTAAAATAATATGTAAAATGAAAAATTCGTACTTGACCCGGTCATTGCCTTATATTACCAAATACTGTTATGTTTTTGAACTCGGTTAGAATTACTGTACTATTCCTAAATATATCATTCAAAAAGCTCTTAAAATTATAATATGATCACAGGTTTCTAAACCTTACGCAAGAATCTACAACAGTGCTACAAGCAATAACTAAATTTAATGTGCCTAAATCGTCCTCGGCGCAACTAAATCACCCGTTAGCTTTCTGTAGCACGTGCCTCTATCTAATAACTCTCACTTTGTTAGAAGTTAATGCCAGTTCATATGTCACAGTCCCTCGTGCACTTTCTGCCTGTTTTTCTGCAACAAAGCTAAAAACCTTTCCTCAATAATTGTCTCTTACGTTTCGCTAATTACAGACGTCCGTATTTTACTGCATGACGTATTTTACTGCTCTGTGTTCGCTACGTAATCTTTTAATGCTGCAATACTTAATGAATAGTTTTATAGACACAGTCACATTATATTTTAGAAGCGCAAGTACCGTACATAAAACACATAAATCATGGACGCTCCGAACCAGCTGACTTTCACCGAGTCTAGTAATGAGTGCGACGGCTATTAGCTTAATTTATACTGTATGTGACGATAAGCACCGTTACACAAGAGATTTGGCTTTTAATTTAAATAAAAAATGGCGTTTACCGTCATATGTAAATACGAGCCAGCTAAGTATTATGAAATGATTGATTGTTCATTTCAAAATTTAGTTCTTCTCATATCCTAAAAGGCGACGTCTACTTACACTACCATTATCATCATACAAAATAAGTAATTTATTTAATTTCTTTAAAATCAATTTTATCTACTTCTGAAATCTTCTTTAGAGTAACCTTGCTAGATTTTTTTTGGCTATCCTGGTTAGTGTATGTCGGTCCCGATAACGAGACGAATGACGTTTCAACCTCTATGACAGTGATCTTTAGGTTTTCGTGTATTTTTAAATTTGCGACTAGTCTGTTTAGCATTAAAGGCGTGTTTACAATTTGACTGTCTCGTTAACAGTATAATAGTCCTGTTTTGATTTACAGATGTTTTGACAATATGGCTGTGTAGTTGACAGTATGAGTGTCCAGTTGACTGCGTGATTGTCACTCAATCTTTATGACCGTCCTGTTAACTAAGTTAGCTATCTTAACTCTATATTGGTCTTGTTAACTGCATGAATGTATTGTTAACACTATAGATGTGCTGTTAAGGGTATGGCTGTCATGATCACCTTGAGAGTGCGCTGTCAACTGTACGACGTTTTGTTAACTCTTTAGATGTCCTATCAACTGAGTTCTATCAAACAGACATCTGATTCATTACAGGCATTTTATTAGGTTGAATCAACTTAATTTTTGCCTACTTTTAATTACCTTAGAACCAAATCACATCATGTGATATTTTAATAATGGCTTTTCAAAATCGATTCAAGCCGTATCTAAGTGTTGATTATCTTGTAGCTTGTACGTTGTATTTATTTTTTTATCTATGTGGGCGTCGATTGTGTCCGTCCTGTTTCCAAATTTTTAGAGGTTAGTCGGTGGACGTTCCTCTTTCCCCGAGATAAAGTTTCACTTTAGATAAGCAACCATGACTAAGGGGCGATAATTTTCCCTTTGACCTTTTATGAGGGGATCATTATCTTTCTTCTGAAACACTAGCTATATTCCACATTGCCATTATAATTTCTACACGAGTATATAAGGGTCTTTTAGGAAGGAACTGAACGTACGTAAAAGAGGGAAAGATTACGAAGGGCGGAAATCTCTAAATGATCCCTATGCAGAGTATACGGGAAGGACACGTGCATTATCCTTCCTTACACTCAGGCTAAGAAGTGCTATCAGTCTTTGCCCAAATCCTATCACAAATCCGTTTTTAACGATAAATTTTTCTTAAAATTTCTTTAAGATAAAATATTCTTCTTCAATTTGATAAACAACCTCAAAAGAAATGAAAATAAGTTAGGTTAAACGGCCATGAACACATTAGAAGCTTTGAAAAGATTTATTCCTAATTTTATTATTTCAATTTAACATTCATATCAAATCTCATTAGCACAATGTAAGAGAAGACGATTGTAAAACTTGTCTTTTCTGGTTGTTCAATGATATAATTAACATATCACGTGCTAAGCATACATACTATCATTAATCTTACTCGGGGGGTAAATAGGAATATTGCTTACAGAATGTTTTATTCTTAAATGATTCAACAAAATCTGCCGCGGTCTATATATAAAGCAAATATAATGAGTATAGTTTTTCAATTCCTTATATTACCTCACACTCTCCTTATATATATCTTGCAGCAATTTTCAGTCGTTAATAAAATATTCTTTTATTAATCAACTCAAGATAGAATAAATATTTTAAATCTCTAGTGGATGACAATTGATGTGAATACAGTATTTTCAAATATTTATTAATGAATTAAATTTTAAAATGTTGATGTGTTAGGTCAGGTTCGAACAGTGGCTGCATGTTTGAAATCCAAAATTTTGCCACTGAGCCAACTTTCTCATAGCTGGAAGTATGTTACTTAGATAAGGTATATGATATTGTTTGCCCCCAACTGGTTGTCGTCGAAACCTCCAATGGTACTGTGTTATTTAGAGAGACATATGACATTTTTTGCCCTCCAACTGGTTGTCGTCGAAACCTCCATTGTACAACCTTAAATTGTTACCATTGCTACCCCACAATATCATTAATAATGCTTTAGGATTAAAAATGAATTAAAACAATAAACTAAATTAAAAATTGGATATACTCTATCGAACCTTACTTTACAAACGGAAATTGGAAATGAACACGAAAAGAAACTGTTTCAATTATAAGATTAAAAACAACTAAAACAATTTTTTTTACCTCAGTAGGAATTTGCTCTAAAATTCTTTTTCATATTACTTGTTAATGAATTAAAATAAAAAAACTGGCTAGAGTCCTCGTATTCGTAGAAATATATACTCCCAATAACTTATTCTAGACTTTGTAACCACAAGTTTGGGCTACTTGTCATAACCATGAGAATATTAGAGTTCACACTGTTACGGAGAAGTATTTTTGCACTATATTGTAACGGCATTCGGTCTATAGGTCACTGTATTTGAAGTCAAAACTAATTGTAGGGTTACTCAAGTCACATTAAGTAAGCGATAATGGTTCATTGAGATCATGACAATCATATCGTCTGCTCCATACATAGTCTCCTCGTAGGCTCCATTAAGTCTCCTTAAATAAGATTTTAAAGTTATAAATTTAAGAATAAGCTTTAATTAAAAACCTCTGTTTTAGATTGCGATATACGACGAGTGGTTAAAACCGTATCTGTGCTTTCCAAACGCAGTCAGTCTCCAAGGCATAAGAGAAGAGATTTTATATTATTGAAGGTAAAATTGTTTCCAAATTTTATTTCCATTAAACATAAAAATATTTTTCAAAGCAGAATAAATTCAGACATTCTTTAAATTTATTTTAGGGAGTAAATATTATTTAATTCTAATTCTGCCCCTTACTAAATTAGGTAGCCAATTTCACAAAATGGCTTCTCAAGAAAGTTTTCCTAAATAGATGAATGTTAGAAGAAACAATTTCAACCTAAAAACAGAGTTTTGCGACTCTAATCCTCATGTGAGTAGTATTTTAGACATCATGATACGCTCGAACAAGATAAAACCACTGGAATTAGTTACTAGCCATTAAGAATGGGAAGACAATTATCCGAACAAATCGATGCAATCATTGCAAGACTTTAGTGTATAATGACTACAAGAATACGATAGAAAATGTTGATTTAGTGTATATTTATTTATAAAAATCTACAAAATATAAATAAAACAAACAAAGACATTCTAAAAGAAAAACATTCAACAGTATAAGAATAATAAAATCTAAGCTACAAATGTAAAGGCTCTTGAAGCGATGCTCTTGATTGTACTTAACAGGAGAACAGCTTCCGTGTTTGTACAACTCCGTAAAATGAATCTAATAACGAAGATGCCGATGACGAACTGGCGCACCAATTACCCACACAATCACGGGACGCTTTCTCCCGCAGCAATTACTATTACTGGTAATTCACGCTCAGTTACCTGTTTGATAGTTTTAATTTGTTCAGTGTGCTCCATAATCATAGTGATTTATATTTTGTTCCTGAATAGTAGAAGGTCGAGCGTGAGATAAACAGTTGATTATGAGGTTTTATGACTAGGAATTCATGTTTTAATACACGTTTCAAGTTTAATATTCTTAGTTCATTAAAAATACTGTAGTCGCAATTCATTAGTTTCGTGCACATATTAAAAATTACTTAATTTTATATTATATTAAAGCTTTTATTTTAGACTTTAAAAGAAATACTCAAATCCAATGATAAAAGACGCTATTAGCTAAAATATTTATTAAAACATTATTTTTGCTAAAATATTTGACTTTTTGGGAAATTTAATCTAATAAGTAAAAGAATGGAAACATAAAGACGGGATTTTTTTGAAAAGGACCTTCAAATCTATTTTGAAACAAAACCATTTTTAAACTTTTATTTTTTAGAATGGAGAATAAGCTTTTTTGTGTTGTACATCTTGAGGTTTTTATAGAAATTACACTTGTTTGTATTATCTTGGAAAAAAGCACTACATACTGATTTATTCAGCATGTAAAAACTGCAAGTTTACATATGGATGGAAGTTTACAAATGGAATATGGGTTGGCGATCCAAGACTAATAACGAGTACAGACGGATTAAGCTCAAGGTAAATATTACGTCACAACACATCTCATTCAACAAATAATGCATCACACATATGCACACATTAAAATTAAATCAAACAATACATCAACACAAAAAAACGATAAAACAAGCACAAAAATTATACATTAAAAACAACATTAAAAAGTTATACATACAAAAAGACATACTTAATGCCAAACTTTAACATCTACAGCAAGAACTCATACAATACTGAACTCGAAAACGTCATACAATTCACAAATAAACAAACTTGCAAAACACAACAACAAATAAAAAATAAACATAACCTGACAATCAAGAAACTCAAACATCACACACATAGCACACATAATAAACAAAGAACAAAAACGATGCCGTGCACAAATTAAACCACAAGCACCAACACTCAACGCCTTACCTAAAATACACATCATTAATAAATAACACATCAGCACCCTCACACAAAATCGCGCTTCACCTAGACAAAATAAAAAGAATAAACATCACATTTCATACCCACACCAGCGTAAAAAACATCATAGACCTTACACAAACAATTTTAAAAAAACACACACCCCATAACTCTACACTAGCGTCATTCGACATCACCAACCTATAGACAAACATACCAGTCAAAGAAACAATAAACATACTAAACAAATTTTAATAAAAAACAACACAGAATTCTCAGAATTTCTTCACATGGTAAATACTACACACAAAACAAAGGCTTACCCATGGAATCCCCCATTTCAAGCATATTGTCAGAAATATTCATACACAGTTTAGAAAAAAAAAATCAGAAACAACAAAAACACGCCCACAAAATTATATATTGGTACAGACACGTAGATGACATCCTAATCCTATACAACGACGATATAACACCTTTCACAATTACATAAACAAATTACACAATAACATAAACACTGGAAACAGAACAACAAATCAAAATCAACTTCCTAGACCTAACGATAACAAAACAAAACAACAAACACATTATCAAAATATCCAGAAAACCCACCACCACAGACAGAGTTATAAACAACACGTCCAATCACCCCACACAACTCAAACATGCTGCCTTCCTCTCCATGATACACAGATTAATCAACATACCTATGTGCAATGAAAACAAAATACGAGCACAATAAAATAAACAAGCTAAATAAAATAAAACACATAGCCCATAACAACGGTTACAAACACACCTTGATAGACAACATGATGTGCAAAAACCAACGTACACATAACACAACAGAAAACAATAACACACAAACACAAAAATATATAACACTTACATATCACAACATCACATCACAAACATACATTCCACGTTCCGCAAACTTAAATACAATGTAGCATTCACAACATCCAACACAATTGAAAATTACATACACAGTTCAAAACCACACCAAGATAAACACGACAGGGCAGGCGTATACAAGATTACATGCAGCTACTGTCCCAGCTTTTACATAGAACAAACAGGGAGAATATTTACAACAAGATATGATGAACACGTAATACAGATAAGAAAGACACAATCCACATCAAATTTCGCCATACACATACAAAACACACTACACTCACATCCTACATTACATCAATAAAAGCAAAAAAACGTAACACAGTAGAAAACTATGAGATATATAAACACCATAAATACTATCAACAACACATTCTAAATGACAAAACACACTCCCAATCAAATACTATATTTGAGCACATAATTAACAACTACTCTATGAACAATAACACACCACAGATCAGAAATACACCACAGACTCACACAAACACAACACACCTGAGCAAAAGTCTTGTCAGTAATTCACAGCATTGAAAAATGCGCTTACCTAGTGCGAAACGAGTTTGCTGAAAAAATCATTAAGTAGTGTTTTTTTCCAAGATAATACAAACAAGGATAGTAAGCATTCAGTTCAAATTATTAGCATCAGGGTATCTAACTCGAACTTACTACCAGAAAGATTTCTGAAAATTGAATAAACTCTTTTAATGGCGCCAGTTAACTATCGCAGCTACTTTTGTTTATTCTCATAGGCTATAAAATCATTGTTAAATGCAGTTTCCCACTTTTACAGAACTATTGTATGTTTGAATACGTCAAATGATAACGTATGATGTCATACAAAAGCTTTTATTTTTACTCCGAGGTTATGGGACTTTCTGTTTTGTATATTATTAACTTAGAATATTATTATCAAATATCAATAACTAGTTAGTAAAAATATCGATTTATGTTTCAAAAGCTCTTTTAACTTTTGATACCTAAATAAACCTAGGTATATGATATATTTCATCTTCATCCAATTCTTCTACTTTTGGGCCAAATAGACTACTGCCACATTTCCATTTGTCTTCAAGCAATAAAATTTAATAAATTTACATGGTAAACTATATAGAATCGTATTCTTCAGAAAGATTTATCATGGCTATAATTCTAGAAATAATTTTTAAAAAATTAACCTATGCATACAGACATTGGAAACACTGAGCTCTAATTAAGCCTTCCAGCAAACGCAGAAAGTCAAGTTCGATTAATCGTGGTTTCTCAATGAATAGTTGGGTTGAAGACAGTTCGATAGTCTCGCTTGTTAAACACATGAAAGATAGTGAGAAAATTGGCCTGCAATATGTCCGCACTAACTCAATCTAATATAGCTTCACTACATAAACAGCTGGTTTCTAATATCCTAAGCTTCACGGTCTACTTGTCGCATACGACTTCGTATTGTAAATGTATATTCGATGCTTAAGTTCTGCATTTTTATACTTTAATGAAGGGTACAAACAATTGCTAAAGTTAAACTCAAGATTGGAATATTCTATTAACAAAAGTACGTATCAAAATCAGAACTACCTTAGTTAAATTACTATAAAATTTCTTTCTTTATTAAATAAAAATTGTGACGTTTCAACAAAATGTATGATTCTGACATTAGTTTGGATTTAATTATACAAATATCATCCAGTATGGGCACTTCTTTGTAAAATTAATTTTTAAATACTAAATTCACTACACCTATGGAATATAATTTAACAAAATAAATTTGACTTTATATCCCTAACTGTAGTTACTTTAATAAAACGTAAAGCTTTGTTCAAAAAATTTTAAAGATGTAGGCTAAGCTTCAGAGATCTTAAAGCGTCGGTAGAAATAATGCACGTAAAAAGATTGTAGGGATGGTTTAAACGAATGATAATTCATTGCACTTTGAAGTTATTAATTTGAACAATTTTCACCAGATATATTATTTTACTTATTAGCAGGTTACCCATTTTTGGAAATATATTTAGACGTAGCCATGCTTTAAAAAATGTATTTGAAAATAGGTTGTAACTTTGTTAATACAATTCATAATTTTTTAATATACTGATTTACCTCAGCTAAGACATGATTTATGATAATAATTAATCTCATGATTTATTACAAATTAAGTTTCTAATTTTTAACAACAAATATAAAATTATTGAGATCACAAGATCTATAGAGAATGCATACCATTTAGAACTGGAATCTGATATTGCACTTAGAACACAAGCTGTTACCTAAAGTGTATTTTTGTTAAATATTTTCTCTTAGATTATGTAATCTGGCAACAACTAAAACTGTAATTTTCAAACTAAAGCGCCCAGCAAGTTTTTGAGTAGTGAAAATTGTATGTTTTGTTTGACATAAAATCAAAATGTCATATCTGAACTGAATATGAAACCCTGCAAAACAATTTTAGAGGTATCATATGCAATTTTTAAGTCGTCACATTTTCGGTACTTTTCTCGCAATAATACAAATAAATATTATTATAACATTGACAACAGAAAATAGTTTCAATTGTTTGAAATACTATTAAAATGTAATGTTTTACTTTTGCATATCTTGCAGATCTTATTCCAGAACTTAAGAAAATGCAAACCTAGCGAAAGGTTGCGATATTAACTCGAGCAGCGACCCTGAGTGTATTCATGTCAGCCTTCCGGCTTTTCTTTCTACACATTATGATATCTTGAAGAAACGCGTTCCTCGTAACTACAAGAAAAGCACTTTTGTTGTCTTTCTCTTTTGCGTAACGCTAAGTATGTATCCGTGTATCAAAGAAAACTGAGAAAGTGTCAGTGAAAAGATGAGGCATGTGTGTTACCCAACACTGGATCGTTGGTCATGATACTAAGCATTTATAGGCCTGTCAAAATTCATTAACACATCTTGATAAGAACATATTTTTTAAAAGCATGAGATGACTCGCAAACGTTTCTAGTAAACGTAATGACACTTTGTTACATAGCCAGAGTGTAAGCTTTGTCAAATTTAGTTGAAATGCAAGGACTTGAATCTCTAGATAACAAAACCTTACTACCATAAATACTTAAAACGTGAACAGTTACCATGAACGTACTAGTTTTGTTTTGACGTTTAATTATGTTTTAGAGGGTACTGAATTCAAATCAGAAGTAATTTTTTAATCAAAAGCTGGTCCACTACTTTAAAATCAGCTTTTAATCTGAAAATAAAAAGCGAATTTGTGTAACTTTTAACACTTCTGGTATCCTATACACTCTAAGAATAGGTATTTTTATTTAATATTTTAAAGGCTATGATTTAATTGTTCCTCTAAAAACAATCAAATATTTTGTAAAAATTCTCCAATAGTTTTCGTTATTTTTAAAATGAGTTTATTAACTTTTAACATACAATAACGTATTAGGAACAAAAACGTTTCAACAACAACTACAAAATGAACTATAGAAAACATACATGAAAAGAAATATTGATATTGTTAAATATTGATAAGAGATACTATTGTAACTTGCTTTTATAAAATATAAAACGCGGATAAAAAATTGTGTAACTTGAAGAAAAGTCAACCGTTAGTATTTAGGAATAAAAAATCTTTTTCACCAGGCTAAAAAGTTTCACTTCAAGAAACGCATAAGTAGAAAGATTTGTGGCACACAACTGGACAATGCATTAAACAAACTCAAGCACCTATTGTTGCGTTTTCATAAAGTGAAGAAATGTTATCGAGCGAACACATTTTCCTTGTTTACCTTAAATTTGGATCTGTGGACTTTTACTTTACTGGAAACAATTACGCTCCCGGATTGAACAGAATCTCGACTCCACTCCTATTAGGGCTTAGATAATATCACCCACACTTTCCTTTTCAACAATAGTTTTTCGAAAGGTAAAATTGCAAGTGGAGTTTTCTCCGGATATCTCACAAGACGTGGGCGCCTGGTCCACGTAGCCACCTCTCGCTCCGTTATAAAATAACTTTTAGTTTCAGCACCGTAAAATTAATACTTGCTTTAATAGCGCATCGAGGAAACAATGCGAGAAACATTCTTCGATTGGGTGAACACCATTTTATTGTTGATAATTTAATTGCTTCCTTCAATAGCATATAAGGGGATATGAAATTGCTATTGTGCGAGATAGCTTAACAAGCAATTTTGTAGCCTGTAATGACTTTCTAGTAATGCGGGAGGCGGGGTTATTGCAGAACCATGATTATAAATAGTTTTATTGATTGTCATAAAATTTATCTGACACTTCCTGGGAAGTATTTAATTTTAGCTCAACGCAGTGCCCACGATTATTCATAATCAATGGATTGTGTTCATTAAATTTTGCGGAAATATGTGTAATTTTTATTTCATAAAATTATTTTCATTTATGTGCATAAAGAGAAAGTAAGACAATTTTCATAACTGAAAAGTCGGTTGGTTGGTTTTTCAATTGATTGGGGTTTCAGGTATTCAAATATCTAAAACCAGAACCAACTGAACGATTATGTAAATTCAGATAACGAATAAATTACAAGAAAATTTTGCATTAGATTAGAATTGTGTTACAAACAATTGACAGAATAACCCATGGCCACATGCTTTGTCAGCGGAAACTAAGTTGTGGCAAATAACAAGTTTGAGAATCTCTAAATAAATTATGAAAATGAAGAAGATTATATTACGAAATGTAAGAAAATTCTTTCCGATTTAAATACAGCAGAATTTCAATAGTTCACGATTTCTTGGTAATTGTGCAAAAACAAGTAATATAAACAAAACAATTTTAAAGTAGATTCCTACTTCAGTCTACAAAAAAAAATTAGTTTCTTTTTATTAAATAATTACAGTTGATGTAAATAAAGTAATATATCTTATGCGTGAAAACTGTTGTTCTATCCTACAACCTATAACATAAAATCAGCTGTTTTATGAAATCATGTTATACCTTATTTTAAGCCAAATGGGACGATAAATTTACCAGATACCTCGACCTTTATGTGAAAGTTTTTCTCCCACATAAAATAAAACTAATTCAAACCACATTCAATAAAACTAAATTTAATTATTGAATTTACATTTGAAAAAACTGAATTAACATCAAGTGTCATCCACTACAAGTTTTTATAAAAATGTATTTGAAACTGAGCGGATGAACTAAAAATATATTTATACATCCTGAGTGGATTGAAAATTTGAACAAGATATATATATATATATATATATATATATATATATATATATATATATATACATATATATATATATATATATATTAGAGTGTAAACTAATAGAATGAATTGAAAAATAATATTTGGATTCATTAAAAAACATTAACTGTTTTCTGAAACCAAACGCATTTCTAAAGTAAACAAAGCATTTTCTGGCCGTCTGAATGTCACGATTTTTCAAAAACGCTTGTATTCTTTGTAGTTTAAGCTAACAAAAAGCATCTGGATGGACAATCAAAATTTAAAACTTGATCTAAAAAATATTGTTCCAGAAACTAAAAAGGCTTAAAAAACCATTCGTCATGTAAACCAATTTTAACTGTAGGAAATCCAGACCCGTATTGGAACGAAGAACTGAGCTGAGATGGGAAATTGATGATTTTTCCATCAAGATTTTTAACAGCTTAATTCATTTAAAGAATGAATTGTGTCCTGAGGTGTATGAAGAAAGGGCACGTCCCCGTTTATTACAGTCTTAGTGTCAAACAATTGAAGGTCACGGAACCGTTAACTATATTTTGAAGAAATTTACGGTCAAATGCTAAGACGAAACAGTATTGGATGAATTAAAACCAGAGAAAATTTGGAATTTTAAAATAAAATTGCTTTGCCAAGTTTAAGAACTTCAAGAGTAAAGTGATTTACTAATGCAATTTACTAGCCAACTTTCTGTTTGTGAAGAATTAAACTAATCTGAAATTTCCGATTGGTTTCAAATGGAAGAGTAACAGAAAGTTCGATTGTTAAAACGATCACCGCGAGTGGCGGTAGTAAAAAGAGTTGGTCCAAGAAACTGTATAGACTACTTATGTGTTGCAGTGACGGGATCGAACAAGAAGCAGGGCGAAAAGAGGAAATTTCAGTTTATTTGAGTACGTAGGCTCTTCCAAACAGTTCAAGTAAAATCGTCTTGAAGAAATTAGCGTAAAATACTAATGTTGTATAATGTGAAATATAATTGTAGATCATACAAAAATCATACAAATGGTTTTTGATATTTGTGTTTTCATCATTAAAAAAACAATCTACTGATTCACTTCATTTAAATTGGCAATTTCTTGTAATTTTTTTAAGTTTAAAGATGATGAATCAACATGACTATTGATACACACAGCCGTAGGAAGGTTAAATAGTAATGTTATTCCCCAAAATAGAATTTAGAATGCCCCCCCCTTAAAAAACATTTTGACAAATAACCCTCCTCGAGCCGTGGACGGTGTGCATACTTACCATATATATATATATATATATATATATATATATTAAAAGTTTTACCTTTTACCGTGGTCATTAAAAATAAGGTTACCTCCACGTTGCATATGCTGGGTTCTTTAGCCCTTGTCCGATCGATCAGATTATTTCTTCCGCACTTAGCAGCTTCACTGACTTTTGTTGCCCGGTACCTTCACGACACTCCTTACTTCACTCTCCTTATGCGAATGAACTAAATTAATTTTTAAAAGAACCCGAAAAATCAGGTTTGTGCCAACTAGCTGTTTATAAATGGAGCACTGCAGTGTGCTGATTTCTCGCGGCAACTATTGAAACTAATAACTATTTTTCCTTATTTAATTTTATCAGCTGTTTGGCGGTAATACAAAGAAAAAATTACACTATTATTGGCTACGAAGTACAGAAACATACATCCTAGAAGAGGATAGAGAGAGAAACATGGCCTTGGGTGTCCAGCGTCACGTCATGTAGTCGACCTAATTTCTGACTGGGTTATAAAGAAGAGTCTAGTCGTAATACTCTTAGTAAGAATAAGGATAAGGAAAAGGGGTTGGAATTACAGAGAGGTGAGGAAAAGTTATAGTAATGGGAAAGGGATATTTTAGCATCGCTCTCACCCGGGGATAACGAGAGGTATTTACCCAAGCAAAAGATCACAAACGTACGTAACATCCCCCAGAGAAATTTTTTGAATTATTTAGAGAAAAAGTAGTTTCATAGGCCCTACTCACTTTATGAATTCACTTTCCAAGAAGCATTTATTAGTTGATTTTCATCGCATTCGAGGCATGTTGATTGAGGACAGCAGTCAGTTAAGCATTGAGTAACACCTTTTTGGGTTTCCGAGGAATATATTTAAGAAAACTTTAACTAAAACTTTGGCAGTCGATTTTGAACAAATATTTGAGTTTCACACTTTTTATTGGAAATTCAATAAGGTATTGAAAATTAGGTCAATCCCTTATCGATTCAGATATATATCGACTCCTATATAAACAAAATATGTTTCAAATTTTATTTCTTCAGTTATACTACATTTCTGTTGAGCTTTACAAGAACCTTTTGAGCAACATAGGTCTATTAATTTTTAGCAACTTGAAATTTCTTCCTGATGACTCGTTTCGTAGAAACTCCAATATCGGACTTTCTATATACACCCAGTTTTGATTTGTTTAGATGGTGCAAACTTACATCTTAAACAGGAAGTTGTATGACAATGCTAGGTACAAAGTGTAACAAAGGAACGATGATGAACAAATTCGTGCCCAATAGACGAGGCCAAAGAAAGAAACATAGTTCTTCTTTAATAATCTAGAATAGATAAGCAATATTTTTATCTCAAAATGTTATCATGCAACTTGTCTTATAACTACGTGTTTCAATGAAATAAATCTATTGTTACTTCGTTATTAAAAACACATGTAAAACAAATTAATTCTAAATAATTAATTTAATTTTTGCTGAAATAAAAAAGTAATATATTTTTCGTAGCAAGAGATGAAGTAATATGTCCATTTCATTTAACAGGAAGTCCAGCCAACTGGATCATTTCATCTCAATAGCTTATTCTTCCAAACAAAGCCTGCCTGACATTGTTGTCACCTTCTCTCAACAAAACACCTTGTGGATAGATAATAATGGCCAACTATTTATTTATATAAAAACTGTTTTCTCTTTATGGAAAATTTACTTTTCAAATACGTGCCTACGTGATGCGTTATGTATGTCCGTTTCACCCACCTCGCTTTCACAATATCTTATGATTGTGATACTGAGCATATGTTTACGATATTCTAATTGTTTACACTCTCTCTTCCTAATTAATTAGATTATGCATTAGCATTGAATGTTATTGTTATGTACTATTATGACTAATTCCTTTTTTTCTAAATCGATAGTTTCACTTCTGCAAAATCATAAAATCGATTGTGATAAAGCGTAATGGGCACTCTAATAACTAGTAGTCCTACGATTGCATTGCCAATTATGCAATCAATCCCAGTAGTTCACGCACCCCCAAATATACATTCAACTACAGTAGTTTTCGCATTGTCAAATATCCAATCAATCCCAGTAGTTCTCGCACCCTCAAATATACATTCAACTCCAGTAGTTTTCGCATCCAAAAATATACATTCAATCCCAGTAGTTTTCGCATTGCCAAATATCCAATCAATCCCAGTAGTTCTCGCACCCTCAAATATACATTCAACTCCAGTAGTTTTCGCATCCAAAAATATACATTCAATCCCAGTAGTTTTCGCATTGCCAAATATCCAATCAATCCCAGTAGTTCTCGCATTGTCAAATATCCAATCAATCCCAGTAGTTCTCGCATCCCCAAATATACATTCAACTCCAGTAGTTCTCGCATTGGCAAATATGCAATCAATCTCAGTAGTTTTCGCATTGGCAAATATACAATCAATTCCAGTAATTCTTGCATTGCCCAAAATGCAATCAATCCCAGTAGTTTTCGCATTGCCAAATATCCAATCAATCTCAGTAGTTTTCGCATTCCCAAATATACAAAAAATTCCAGTAATTCTTGTATTGCCCAAAATGCAATTAATCCCAGTAGTTTACGCATTGCCAAATATCCAATCAACCCCAGTAGTTTTCGCATTGCCAATTATTCAGTCAATTCCAGTAGTTCTCGTATTACCAAATATGCAATCAATCCCAGCAGCTCTCGCATTACCAAATATGCAATCAATTCCAGCAGTTCTCGCATTCCCAAATATGCAATCAATCCCAGTAGTTCTCACATTGCCAATTATTCAGTTAATTTCAGTAGTTCTCGTATTACCAAATATGCAATCAATCCCAGCAGTTCTCGCATTACCAAATATGGAATCAATCCCAGCAGTTCTCGCCTTGCCAAATATGCATCTAGATTGAGAAGATACGGTTATAAATTGTATTTCACAAGAATAAATAAGCAAAAATATGTTTTAAGATTATTAAATTTATTTTACTCTTTATAGCTGGAGCTGTACGTAAACTGAAAATGTTTTAAACCCAATAAAAATTAAATTACAAATTAAAACAAATAAAGGAAAAATTTAGGAAATACAATTGTTCATGAAGAAAGATTACGCCTATAAATAAATATATTACATTTTAAATAAAATATTTAATTAAGAAGTATAGTATTAAAATTTAGTATTAAAGTTTTAAAAATCGCGAGTAACTAGCATTCATTCTAGTCAGACATTTAATCTTTTAAATCGTGAAACTTTTATATGTTATCATTAATTAATTTTTTTTCTATATTCTGTAAATTTCCTTCTGCCTGTTGTACTTTAAACTTTAAAAATTATTATTTGTTAATGTTTATAATATATCCGGTAGGCGTTTCAAGTTCTTAGTCATTAAACAATAATATTTAATCTCTGTACTTGGTAGTCATCTCATACTACTATTTATTTTCCTACTTTATTTACTAACCTTTTCACTACAGTCTGTTTTGGCATGACAGAATGCTCTTTAAACGGTAGTATTTAATGTCTGCGGTTTAACTAATATTAAATTAATTCGGAACTAAATTAAAGGACCATTGTTTTGAATTGGCAATATAACTTACTGCAGCTACATATAACTGTCAGAGTGAAGATATAATAAATGCATATTCATAAGTATGCTAACATACACACGCGCCCATGCGGCGAATATACAATGAAATGTGTCGCCAGCTTAGAGGTTACATTGATCTTATGCCTGACTGATATTCATCTTACTTTTTGATTACTATGATCAATGTTTTCCATACGAATAAATTATTAAAAAATACATTTCATTTCGTATTAGATATATTCACTGTCCTTTATCTCTGTCAGTAAAAGCAGACAATCTTAGTCCACATTCAAGACTTGAAGATGGCAAACGTGTTTGTACATTCCTGCCTCGGTCACGAACTTTCAAGGACATCGCAATTCCGCACAAGAGCATCTGGAGCAGTTGTACTGCAGTTGCAACCAGACCGCCCGGGGAAAGTGGGAGTCCTTTCGCCGGCTTTCTTTAGCGCCTATGCAATGCAGCAGCCCCGGGCTTACCGACATAACCTAGATACGTTTTATGTTGTCCAGGCGGAATGTAAGTTACACTCTGCCCTAGATCAACATGAATCGAAGTTGATTGACAAGTTGGCCGGTTTGTTATCGATACGCTACTGATGTTCCCACGCCTACTTCACGTTTTGCCATTGTGATGACTTTGTAAACCTGATCACAAAACCTCTTTAGAATACGGGTCAATTATACGTTGGACTTTTCTGTTTTGTTGACAAGATGGAAACTGAATACAGTGGACAAATTCCAGACCTAGTAGAAAGTAAATTTGTGTTTACTTTGCATCAATACAAAATGTTAATTAATAATTTTTTTAAATGTTGTGAAATAATGTAGAAATTTATAAGATATCTTCATCTGTTTCCATTGTTTTAAACATATTGTTTCACCTGTGGTTTAAGACAAGGACTATGGAATATAATGTAATAGACCATGGAACAATCTATTATTGTACGTTAATATTATTCATAAATTTTACTTTCAAATTGTAGAACTTAAACTTTAATAAAAGCTCCGAGGTAAATTAATCCTTTATTATTACTATGTGATTTGAAATATATGGAAAATTTATATACGTTGATATAAATGTATTACATGGAAAACCTATATACGTTCATTTAAATGTATTACATGGAAAGCTTATATACGTTGATTTAAATGTATTACATGGAAAACTTATACACGTTGATTTAAATATATTACATGGAAAGCTTATATACGTTGATTTAAATGTATTACATGGAAAACTTATACACGTTGATTTAAATATATTACATGGAAAACTTATACACGTTGATTTAAATATATTACATGGAAAACTTATATACGTTGATTTAAATGTATTACATGGAAAACCTATACACGTTGATTTAAATGTATTACATAGAAAAGTTATATACGTTGATTTAAATGTATTACATGGAAAACCTATACACGTTGATTTAAATATATTACATGGAAAACTTATATACGTTGATTTAAATGTATTGCATGGAAAACCTATACACGTTGATTTAAATGTATTACATAGAAAAGTTATATACGTTGATTTAAATGTATTACATGGAAAACCTATACACGTTGATTTAAATATATTACATGGAAAACTTATATACGTTGATTTAAATGTATTACATGGAAAACCTATACACGTTGATTTAAATGTATTACATAGAAAAGGTATATACGTTGATTTAAATGTATTACATGGAAAACTTATATACGTTGATTTAAAAGTATTACATGGAAAAGTTATACACGTTGATTTAAATATATTACATGGAAAACTTATATACGTTGATTTAAATGTATTACATGGAAAACCTATACACGTTGATTTAAATGTATTACATAGAAAAGGTATATACGTTGATTTAAATGTATTATATGGAAAACTTATATACGTTGATTTAAAAGTATAACATGGAAAAGTTATATACGTTGATTTAAATGTATTACATGGAAAACTTATATACGTTGATTTAAATGTATTACATGGAAAGCCTATACACGTTGATTTAAATGTATTACATAGAAAAGGTATATACGTTGATTTAAATGTATTACATGGAAAACCTATATACGTTGATTTAAATGTATTACATGGAAAAGTTATATACGTTGATTTAAATGTATAACATGGAAAACTTATATACGTTGATTTAAAAGTATTACATGGAAAAGTTATATACGTTGATTTAAATGTATTATATGGAAAACTTATATACGTTGATTTAAAGGTATTACATGGAAAACTTATACACGTTGATTTAAATGTATTACATGGAAAACTTATATACGTTGATTTAAATGTATTACATGGAAAACTTATACACGTTGATTTAAATATATTACATGGAAAACTCATGTTCATTTAAAAGTATTACATGGAAAAAATATTCACGTTAATTTAAAAGTATTACATGGAAAACTTATACACGTTGATTTAAATGTCCAAGTTTTTTATGCACTTGCAAGTTTTTACAATAATATAAATTAAAATAAGTTAAAAAACAGCTTCAGAAAATGTTTATTAAAAATTATTGACCAACTCTAATTGTTTCTTTCTATTTAGGCATTCTTTGAACAAAAATTAACTTGAACTAACAAAAATTATAGTCGAAAATTAACTTTTATCTAAAACACATCTTTTACCATATCTAAAACCTAGGAGCAAGATGGTAAGAGGTAGGTTTGAAACAGGTAAAATCAATCAGTTATCAGTTGAAGAGTAGAGAAGAATTACCGATATTTTTTCTAGATATGAGTAGTTTTGTTAAAAATAGATCTATCTATTTCGAAAATTCCAAACCTACGTTTGTTTTCAATGTTAGTATTATTTATACGAGAATGGTTTTTATATTTATTTATTCAACTTTAATTTTAACGTTAATTAATTTGTTCAAAATATGTTTACGCAATGTTTAGTTTAGCTATTAGTAATTACTATCAGTAATTAACCTTACGTTTAGGTTATATTTAACTCTTCAATTATATTTTCCATGACGTCTGGTGAAACTGCTATGCCGAAAGCTAGTAGAATAATAATACCAGTTGCATGAACTTATATTTAAAGTTTTATTTCCAATTTACTAAGATGAACCGTTTTCGACAGCACTAAACGTTACTAGTGTCTATGTAGGCTTCTAAAAATTACTTTCCAACAAGATGACATATTACTAAGTTTCTACAATTCTATTTTATTTTCATAGGAATTATTACATACATGTATGAATTCCCATCCAAATACGCCTACTGTGCTTTCTTTGCTAGGCTTTTTATCTTATATAAGGCATCGGGTATAATTTTGACAAAAGATTGTCATTGCAATTGAAAATTAAATTAAAAATGCGCTAATGTTATCCATAATATACTTAAATACTAACTTCAGTATACTTTCGAATCATAACAAAAAACTAGTGATTACAACTGATTTTTAATTCCGTAACATTTCTCTAATTAGTTGAAATTTTTCAACAAAACTGCATTTCACTTTAACCTTGAATGTATTTTCAGTTAATAGATGAAAATACTTCCATACAGCTTTAAACGTTTCTACAATAAGTTTTTCATTCAGGTATTTGAATGTTATAAACACACTAAGAAAACGTTCGTTTGTAACTCTTACTTTTTCAGTTGCTATAGCAACAAAACAGACAAAAATCAACTTGGCGAGAAAGTGTATCTAGGAATCGAAGAGAAAGTTATTCTGCAAATTGTGAATCACGCTCGTGAATTTGTCGTTCAATTGAACTGACGTGACTGGAAGGGTAGAGGATGACTGACGGAATATGGTGTCTATAACTGACGCAGATCAGATTCTTTCTCCATAAACTTAAAGGATGTTTTGATCTGGGGAAAATATATTGAGCGGAGTGAAAAACTAGATAATTTAGCTCACAAATCTTCCATCTACAAATAAACAAACTTTAAAACACAAACTTCATTTAAAAGAACTTGCCTTTTGTTTAAACGTTTTGGAATAAGGTTACCTTAAAGTTACCAGTATTGATTTTTCTATTTATGTATTCTTTTGCGAATAACACCGCCGCTTCGGAGTTTAAAATGAGATATTTCAAATATGCTCTAAAAAAATATATTGCATATAACTATTCGTATTATATTAGTGTTAATGATGTTAAACCAAAAACAAATCAGGTTCGGAGAACAGAAATTTACAATAAATAGAAACAAATATTTGAGGCTATAATTCTATTAATATTAAGATGAAGATACTAACATTGTAAATATCTTACAATAGAGTGAAAAAAGACAGAAAGGAATTTACTTTCTAAGAATTCAGTCAGAATGAACTTAGAAAATCCAAAAATATTTGGTGGTGAAAAGATTTCGTCCTTCTCGAAATTAGAAGTCGGTTGGAAGGAGCAATATGCCAGTCCCGACAATGGATACGCTTGAGATACTTTGCCAGATTTAAAAAAAAGTATCTACTCTGAAATCTCTAAAATTATTTGTTCCATTTTCTTGACCAGGATCTACTGGATAGTTGTGAACATGGTGAACTGCTGACCTTCCTGAGAATTTACTCAAGACTATATATCGAACATGAGTTCACGAATAAGAGGAACGTCGGACCAAAAGGGAATCGGAGAAAGGAATTCATTGAAAGATTTATCATTATCCAGTTTTGTTTCTACAAAAATAAGTAACTTCATTAACATAACGCTTGAATTTATGTTGAATAGACTGTAGTGTTTTTAAATTAATCAAGAAACTGCCAGTAGTATATTTAACAATTTTATGTTTTCTAAGCACAATAGCCAAAGGTTTAACTTCACGTTGGCAAGATTAAAGGCTGGGAATATTAAAAAAAGAAATATATATAATAATAAATTTAATTTTTAATTTCCATGAATTTATGAAAGAAATGCCATGAGATAAGATAGGATTCTCTACGTGGGCCATAAGTTGTTAAAGGTAAGTAAATTTACCTAGCTTTAAGTTTCAACCGCCTATTATAGCCCTAGGTACTCATTTTCACAGGCTGAGTAGACCATAAATTATTTAACGATCCTAGGAATTGAACCTAAAACCTTTAATTCCGTAGCTAAGCACTCTACTCACTTGTCCAAGCATTCAAATAATGTAGGGCCTATTCGAAAGAAAAATTTCTTTGATTTTAATAAAATTACACATTTTCTATTGTAACACTATTTTGAAAATATTTAAATATAATAAACAAATTTTCTATTCTGAAAACTGAAAACAGCAAACCGTTATATATTGTTTCTATTAAAACTCATTTCCTATTAACACTAGCACTTGCACCATTGAGAATTTATTGCTTGCATCTTTTATTGAACTGTAAAAATTTATTTTAAAAATTATTTATTCTATTTGTATGTATTTTTAATGTATGTATATGCATTATGTATTTATAATTTATATTTAATATAAATGTAAAAAATTGGAGTTGACAAAAAATGTTTAACTCATATTAATTTTAATTAAAATATATATTTAAAATACATATTGTCATTCATGTCGTTAGCCAACTATCCAAACCATATTTTCTGTAACAATATCTTATTTGCAAACAATAATAGTCTTTTAAAATATATGTGTTATAGTCAAACTATATCTACTTTTAAATTATCTATAAAGTTAGACAATTAATCAATTTAACGTTGTAACCATTTTATAATTTATAATTAGTACAATATGAAATATTGTACACAATTGCTTAAATAGGAGATTAAAAATATCTAATTATAGTTATTCCCATAAAAACTGCCCTATTCTGCACATACTCGTATTTAGTACATTTTCTATAGTTACTTAACCAAGTATCAGCTGTTTCCTGAAACCGTTGCTATGTCAACAAATTTGTCATTAGCATCAACACGGCAGTAGCTCGTCACGGTCGGGCTAATGTAATTAAACTTTACACCACCGCATCTGGTTTTCTCTAAGAAACGGAAGTAACTCTGATGGACGTTTTCTTAATCTTAAATTAAATTTGTTACAAAACAGTTGAAATAAGAGATTTTGGAAGGGAAATTAAAATGTTACATAATGTCGATCCTTTATAATCCACCTACAGAAAGCAATCAAAAGAAAACGAAACGGTACATTTTACATTAAAAAAATTTAAACTCAGTAAGCCAAACTAATAAGATTCCAACATCCGTATTTCTAATTCGCTTTACCTTAATACCAGGCATTAAACATTTCCGTGTAGTTATTCAACTGCTTCTACACTTTACAACCAATTACAAACTTCTGGATTTGGGTAAATTCAATTTTTTTAACTCATGGTAGTTAATTTATATCTTTAGCCAATTGAATAATATAGGAAGAGCAATCAATTAAAGAGGAACATTTGTGTTGAAATGAAACATTTTGAAAATTGAGTTTGATATATGACGTTAATTTGGCATCACGTGGATCAACTGAGAACAGAACGTAAAAGGTTTTGAGATTATAACCTTAAAATTAGATTTTTCATTACGACAGTGTTCACTTGAGGTTCTACATTAATTGAGTAACGTAAAAGGGGTTAGTATTTTTTTAAGGGGAAAACGCTGTTTTCTACAATTTTAGGTTCACCATTCTTAAAAGCTAAAAGGTGGAAAAGGACAGGTATATAATGGAAGGACACCAGCTCATCTATCTAAAATACTGACGTATCGAAAGTCATGTTACTCCCTTTTTAAATTATTAGAAAGAGCAGGGCACAATAAACTAGGTCTTCTATGTAAAAATGTTAATGAACAAAGTAAAGCCAACAATAAGAAAAAAAAACATCGCTAATACAAAGAAAAGGCGTAAATTTGCTACATGACAATACTCGACCTGAAAGCACCTAGCTGATAATAGGAATTATTGAATACAGCTTTGAAAGATATTTACCCATCTTCTATAGAATCCAGATTTGACTCCCTGGTTTTCATTTGTTTGGTCCACCCCAGATAGCAGTGAGTGAAAAAAATACATTTTCTTTAATTATTGAATGTCCCTCATATTTTCATTTAATGGATTTAATAAAATTATTCAAACTTTATTTTAAAACTACTTTAAATAGTACTGTATCCCGGTACCTAGGTAATCGCAGGTACGTTTCTTAAAAAATTTAAAATTTTGTAACAATGAATTCCTAGAAATAAAAAAAACAATATTTGTTTCTTCTTAAAAATACATTAATCATTTTAACAGTAGTTTATGGCTACCCGAACTTTAAATTTTGTAAATTTGTAAAACCTTACTGAGACAGAACGTTTTAGATTCATCAGGGTCGCAGTGGAGACAGTGATGAAGATCGCCACATAGCAATCAAAAACGTTCTGTCTTATTACGTTTTTACAAATTTACCAAAATTTAAAGTTCGAATGGTCATAAAATACTGTTAAAGTGATAAATTAAGATTTATCGAACGTAATGGACTATAAAATTCAAAAGTTAAAAATATACTTGCCAAGTAATTATATTGAATTTTTGTTGCCTTTATTACATGCAAATTTATTTTCCTCAAATATAAAGTATCGTTAACTTATTGACTCAAGTGATAAAACAAACATTCAACAGAGTTAGGAGAATCAAATAGCTGGGTTATGTAATTAATGAAAACAATAATGTCAAATAACTATTTAAACGTATATTTCGCCTCTGCTATCCACTGTGAGGCGACAGATATCGGTTTCTCCCATAAAAACGTCGTCATAAAAGTAGGTTTAAAAGCTCTTGAACTTCTCATTTCATTATTCTTTGCCATAT
Source organism: Prosapia bicincta (assembly GCA_036971475.1). Lineage (NCBI taxonomy): Eukaryota > Metazoa > Arthropoda > Insecta > Hemiptera > Cercopidae > Prosapia > Prosapia bicincta. Next base: position 54,763,618 of record JBAIZL010000001.1, on the reverse strand, counting down.
TCGTACTTAAGGCCGACTTAAAAACAATACAGGCTATACTCAGAGCAACAGGACAGAAGGATAACTAATTAAGTGAGTTTCAATAGAACTTGAGTTCGTACTGGTAGATTTATTATGAACATCAGGTTATTGCCTTTCCAAGACGTCTTCTAAAACATTTATGGCACTGTAGAAAGTATGTTTGATCGTTTAAAGTTTTAGTGACTTTGTGACATGAAGAAGTTTGAAACTAGTGGGAATAGATCGTTGTGATTAACAGGTTTATAAATTTCTCTTCATTATTCAATGTTCTTAGTACCTAAAACATATTTTAGAAATAAATGCAACTACACACCTTTTTCAATATAAGAAGAACGAATTGGCCAATAATGTCATTTTTTGCTGCAAAAGTCAAAATAAATAATTTGAAGAAAAAAGACTTTCTTATTACCACGTTTTTAAACAAACTAAAAAGTATAATATAATTGAAAATTTCTTGGAGTGTAAATGTTTAATGTCCACATGAAAATTCAGTAAATAAAACGTGGGTCGCATTTACTGACCAATCCCTTACACTATTATCTATAGCCGGGGTCTCCAACCTACGGCCCGCGGGCCACATCCGGCCCGCGAACAGATTTTTCCGGCCCGCGGAAAGGTACCATACTAACTATTTATTTGATAATATATTTAAGTATTTTTTCCATTAAATATGAGTACAGTACTCGTCTCTCACATGCCACTTCTTTTCTCTATGAGTGTAAAACTAGCTGTAAACAAGTAAAAAACTAAGCAAGAAATTCTTAAAAACCGCCACTGAGATCTTGATTAGAAAAAACGTCGCGGGTGTATGGGGGGGGGGGGTCTAGACCTTTCCTGAAGTATTGCCTTTCCTCCAAAAGTTTTCGATGTGGCCCTTGAGTAAACAAGGTTGGAGACACCTGATCTATAGGACGAGCTCCACGCTGAATTTTCATATGGACATTGAAAATGTACACTCTCAGAAATTCCAAATTATTTTAGACAGTTTAAAAAAGTGGTACTAAGGAAGGTTTTTCTTCAAACTATTATTCGTTGCTTTTTAGTCTCAAGTAGTATGTTATTCCAATAATTATTATTAAATATTGCATTGTTATCCACTGACGAAACATGTTTAAAATTTCAAATCTCTAGCTGGTCAGTCAAATTTAATTTTTTAAACAAACATTCTTCTGGCAACCATACAGAAAAGAAACCAAGTGAACATTGCATTGCCATCCAGTGCTGACTTGTAAGTAGAATGTTAAGACTTATGCTCATCAGTCATATTCAATTCCTTTAAGCAAAGATTGTTTAAACAACCTTACAGGATAGAAACGAAATGAATATTGCATTGTTATCCCGTTCTAAAGGACTGTAAGTGATTTTTCAACGTTTCAGGTCTGTTGCTCATCAGTTAAATTTAATTTATGTAAAGAAATATTATTTAAACAATTTTACTGACAAGAAACGGAATAAATTGTTATCCATCCTCAACCTGTGTTTAAAATGTCAAGTTTCTATCTCTTCGGCAAGTTTTCATTTGTTTAAACAAACGAATAAAATAAACTTACAAACAAGAAACTAAGTGAATATTGTATTGTCATCCTGTTCTGCCATATGTTTAAAATTTCAAGTCTCTAGGTCATCGGGAAGTTAGTATAAGCTCAATTGCAATATTCTACACGTACACACAGACAGATATGACGGAAACTACTTAATAAAAACGTTCAAAAACAGTTATAAAAACAGATTAAAAACACCTGAAAGGATACAGTAAATTAGCAAATTATGTCATTATAATTAATAAGAAACTTACAACTAATAATAAGAAATACCAAAAGGTGAATACTATAAATGTGAATATGGGAACAAATTTATAGAACAGATTTATAGGAACAGATATCCAAATAATTAACAAATAAATCCAAATCAAATTTTAAAATATAATAAACTATTTAAAGACAGATTTAACCCTAACAAATACATTGGAAATAAATTTTAAAATTGAACATTTACCATACACACGTACAATTAACTGTAACATACTTTGAGTAGGACCTATTTCAAGAAATCGCCTTTTTTACACTTACAGTGAAATGATATAATTCCGTATGCAGGTTCGTAAAACGAAGGACAAAAAACAGCAACTACGGTTATTGTTAATAATCAAGTTAATGTAAGAACAACAGTTTTACTACAATTACAAACAAAATATATAAAAATTGTGGCATAGATTAAACTACAAGTACAAAATTATGTTTAATCTCGTAAGCTATTGACGAATTATTGGCGTTTGCTAACAAAACAAAAAAGAAAGTACAAACAATGTGTGTGTACAGCAGGGCTTACGGGGAAAGTGCTCGCATAGTTTTGCTCTGAACACAATCGCGTCTGCAATATAACCCTGCTTATTATGTCTGACTTTCTGCGATGCAGTTCCCACATAGCCTACAGATCCGGTACAGAGGTGTGGAGATGTGCCTAAATACTAGTTTAATGCCACTTTGTACATACTTTCCCTATTGTACCGCAAGCGGTGTCTGCGTCGTACATTAACTATAAACACTGCCACAATAGAAATTTAACCTATATGACGCTTTTAACTGCCATAGCATGTAGACACTGAGTGGCGTACCATTTCAATTGTGTTGAAGAATAAGCATGGGGAAACACTACCGCAATAGAAACACCATATTTCCAATAAAAGCATTTCCAATCGGAATTTAAGTGAGTCATGTTTGTCTACAACGAACATGCATGAATCATGAAGTCCTTCATCACTTCTTTAAACAACTTTGATTTTGATTATTTACGCTTTGTTGTTAAGAAAAGTTTGTTTAATAATTTCTTTTGAATAAATCCGGTGCGTTTTCAAAACTGTAAGGTTTTGCGATTTTTAAAATTTAGTCAGTATCTAAAACAAGACTCTTGTTTTAGTATTGTTTATGTATTGTTTTAACTGTTGACTCTCTATTAGGTAACTGTATTGTGAATTAGGCTCTCTCTAAAGTAGTAAGTGTTTTAACTGTTGACTCTATTAGGTAACTGTATTGTGAATTAGGCTCTCTCTAAAGTAGTAAGTGCTTTAACTGTTGACTCTCTATTAGGTAACTGTATTGTGAATTAGGCTCTCTCTAAAGTAGTAAGTGTTTTAACTGTAGACACTCTATTAGGTAACTGTATTGTGAATTAGGCTCTCTCTAAAGTAGTAAGTGTTTCAACTGTTGACTCTCTATTAGGTAACTGTATTGTGAATTAGGCTCTCTCTAAAGTAGTAAGTGTTTTAACTGTTGACTCTCTATTAGGTAACTGTATTGTGAATTAGGCTCTCTCTAAAGTAGTAAGTGTTTTAACTGTTGACTCTTTATTAGGTAACTGTATTGTGAATTAGGCTCTCTCTAAAGTAGTAAGTGTTTTAACTGTTGACTCTCTATAAGGTAACTATTGCGAATTAGGCTCTCTCTAAAGTAGTAAGTGTTTTAACTGTTGACTCTCTATTAGGTAACTGTATTGTGAATTAGGCTCTCTCTAAAGTAGTAAGTGTTTTAACTGTTGACTCTCTATTAGGTAACTGTATTGTGAATTAGGCTCTCTCTAAAGTAGTAAGTGTTTTAACTGTTGACTCTCTATTAGGTAACTGTATTGCAAATTATGCTCTCTCTAAAGTAGTAAGTGTTTTAACTGTTGATTCTCTATTAGGTAACGATATTGTGAATTAGGCTCTCTTTAAAGTAGTAAGTGTTTTAACTGTTGACTCTCTATTAGGTAACTGTATTGCGAATTAGGCTCTCTCTATGGCTAGTAAGTGTTTTAACTGTTGACTCTCTATAATGTAACTGTATTGCGAATTAGGCTCTCTCTAAAGTAGTAAGTGTTTTAACTGTTGACTCTATTAGGTAACTGTATGGCGAATTAGGCTTTCTCTAAAGTAGTAAGTGTTTTAACTGTTGACTCTCTATTAGGTAACTGTATTGTGTATTAGGCTCTCTCTAAAGTAGTAAGTGTTTTAACTGTTGACTCTCTATTAGGTAACTGTATTGCAAATTAGGCTCTCTCTAAAGTAGTAAGTGTTTTAACTGTTGACTCTCTATTAGGTAACTGTATTGCGAATTAGGCTCTCTCTAAAGTAGTAAGTGTTTTAACTGTTGACTCCCTATTAGGTAACTGTATTGCGAATTAGGCTCTCTCTAAAGTATTAAGTGTTTTAACTGTTGACTCTCTATTAGGTAACTGTATTGTGAATTAGGCTCTCTCTATGGGTAGAAAGTGTTTTAACTTCATTTATTGTTTCTTTCATCCTGTTCGTTCTAAAGTGTATTTTTTCCAAAAAAACTATTTTATGCTTCATGTTCTTCTTTACGACTCCAGCCTTCGGAACCGTTGGTCAGTTTATTATTTACCGATTTTGCTAGTAAGTGCCTTTTGTTATTTATTGTTGCAATAATAAATTTAACTGACTTGTGTTGGTGTATCCTAAAGGCTCTCTATGTTTTCCAATATACCTTTTCCATCGTTTTCACCTTCAGTTCCATGTTATTCATAGATATTTATATTCTTCATCACGTTTCCATCATTTTTCCCTCTTACCCTGCTGAACCAACTTGCATTTATTCTGTTTTCTCAGTATTAATTCCCAGACTTCATTTCCCAATTATAAGAGTTTTCTCACCAAGCACACAACTTCAACAATGTATTCAGCTAGACAATGTAACCTCTTCGAACGTGGTTGAATGCAAATTTATTCGTAACACCATTAAATACTGTAAACTAATAACAATAACCTAAAATAGTCATCACAATAAGAAAACGTAAGTTTATATTAAAGAGCCACATAAAGGTATGACCCTAATTCGTATGGAAAAGGAACGATTTAATATATTGACCTTAGTATCGTTGTTTTCAATTCAATTATATATATTATAATGGGAAAAATATGACATCAAGCAATTAAGTCATCTATAACATTAAATACATTATATTTGTTGTGGAAACATTTTCTTAACCGTACCTACCATTTAAAACCCATAATCTAAACATCTAAAAATGTGGTTTGCTAAACAATCAAGTACTACATTCAATCGCGATATTAGTTCTGGTTTCGAAACTGTATGTAATGCCTTACAAAATAATTTACTTCAGCTATTAAAGAAATTCGCTTCAAAAATAATACTAACCGTCTGTGATCAAAGACAATACTTCACACTGTAACCAAAGATTAACACGTAACTAGGGAGAGCAGTTACGAGAATTGTGGTACATAGCATTAAATAATGCGCTGAGCTATTATGAAGCATGACTGCTGAGAAAGGGGGTTATAGACAAGTTGGGATAGTTATAAAAGTAATAAGTGATTAGTAGTTCGAGTGGGAGAGGGTTTATTTAGAATAAAGAAAACATCTTTGTTTTCTTGAAGCATAGCAATAATAGCAAGATTCAATTATAGCAATAACAAAATAGTGTTCAAAAGTTAATTTTGTTTTTTAAAACCCCATCTACATTTTCATTTGATACCTTGTCACAAAACGACTCTGAAGTATCGCATCAGAGGAGTTTGACTGACCTTCCATGAGAACACTGCCTACTTATTCTTGCCTTCATTGGCCGAGATTTAAACGTTAGGCATTACGGGAGACTTTTCCGGGAGTGTGTTACGCGGAGAAGTGTTCGAAGAAAGAATAATGGTGGTAAGGAGAACTCATCTTTCGACTTCAAACTAATGACTCCCTCCCGGCTGATTAACGTCAGGCCCGAGTCGGACCTAAGGACCTGTGGCATCCACCAAGCACATAATACAAAGTGCTCTGTGGTGGCACCACTATAAACGAGTCTTACGACCTTGAAGTAGGCCTGGACTGGTTACCGAGACCTTCTGAGACAAGACTAACTCCACCCTCACAGAGCTGGTCGACGCCTTTTTTAGAACTACTCAGGACCAGTAGAATCTTCCGAACTGCCAGGTAGTGCAATCTGATCTTCATCAACTCTCGGTTGGTCCTACCTTGGTCCGAGGTGGTCAAAGGCTCATACCCGTGAAACCTTGAGAGCCCTTATGGGAAAATATGGTAAATAACTTAGTTTCGCTAATAATATATAAAGAATCAATTTTGGGGTTTATAATGAGCGAAAGTTTTAATAAAGTAGTGTGATTTGTTTGATTTGAATCTATCATTTTTATTTCTCGCAGTTATACGGAAAACATTATTGAGATGTCTAGAGTGAATTTTGACCCAAGAGATATATTTATAATGATTGTAATATGCTTATAAATATATAATATCGGGAGGAAATTGGAATTTTTAGGTTAAGTGCAAGTGTTAAGAAGAAGAATAACTTTTTTCTTAAGTCTTCAGGAGAACGTAGCTTATATAAAAACAATATGAAAACAGATTGTAAAAATTTATTTATGTGTTATCCAAGATAAAATAGAAAACTATTTTATACGTAAGCTCACGTGTTTTAATATAATAGATTTGATTACCATTAAATTTGGCGAAAGTTTTACTTTAAAACTTCCAAGTTTTAAGTTTCTCTCAAACGTTTTTAAAATAAAAATGTTTAAAAACTTACTGAAGCAAAACGTTTTCGACCTCAGTAGACGACCACCATCAACATCTAGGTTGGCAACATGGACACTGAATGGGATTTGTACATTGTTTGATAATTGTAAAAGATTTCCTCTTAGTTCTGGTGAGACTGAAACTTTTGTGTTGTCCTAACTTGTTGGTAAGGTAGTACACTATTATTGACGTGGAGAATTTCTTAGTTTTGCTTGATACTGTGTACCTGAGACCTGTTTCTACTATGTGGCTTACAAAAGTGTACCAATTCTTTCAATCTTTTATTAACAAATACATAACTGCATACGAACTCAAAAAACAATACACTTTATTATCATACGCGTTTCAATAACTTATGTCATCATCATCAGTGAAATTACTACAAATTTACAACTTCAACTAGCTCTTGATAGTTGCAGTTGTACATTTGAAGTAGTATCACTGATGATGATGACATAAGTAATTGAAACACTTATGATAATGGCGTATATTCGTTTGTAAGTTCGTGTGCAGTTATTTATTGTTTATAACTTTAACTAACAAGTCAGCTCAATTCCTACTTTCAATCTTTATTGAAATATGCTGCTTGTTTGTCTAATGTAAAATTTCTTACAGTCTGTTTGCTTTAGTTGTTATAGTCTTAGTGTTAGTGGCATTTCTTCATCTTTATTGGTGTTGTGTTGAATGTTATATTACAGTTTGTTGCTTGATTTAAATACTACCCAGTTCCCACTTGTTTTGTTAATTTTAATGGATTTTATTCAAGCTTTTGATATGTGTAAATATAATGATTTTGTTCCTTCCTTTTCTTCGTTGTTTTCTGTTTTGTATTTTTGCCAAAGAATATCAACTACTGTTTTACTATATCCAGAGCCGGCCTCTCCAGGCCTCGCGTTGAGGAAGGCCTCGCGCCACGCGCTAAAAAAAGTAAAATGTTTTGGTTGAATGAAAATAATATAGACCTAATAATGTACAGATAAACGTGATTAAAATATGTGTCTGATCACCCACGCAATATGTTATATTATTGATCAATTACAACACATACGAACGAGATATCGGCAACGCAACTAGAATGCAAAACATTTTTTGAAAGCGACAGCGTTTTAACCCTGGCAAATGAAAAAAAAACACTTTCTTAAAGAAGGCGTCGCAAAAATGTTTTGCTCTAGGCCTCGGACTTACTAAGGACAGCTCTGACTATACCCATGTATTTTACTAGGTATTTATTGCAATTATTTTATTTTTGGTTTTTTGTTCAACATTCTTCAAGTTTATAAGCATTAATTTAAAGGCAACATAATAAAGTTTGTTTCATGTGTTATGTTTAAGTGAATCTGACCTTGTTAGTTTTTTATAGATTATAAAGTTCTGATTTGGTTACAGCTTTTTTATTTTAGTAAGGTCGAAGAAATTTAAAAATCAGTCTGAATCCAATTCTGTGATAAAGTCAAATTTTGGGTGAGATAGAGGTTCTTTGCATTGACGAGTATTACTTTTAGGTAATGTGAAATTATTGTCGACGTGAATAGTGTTGCGTGAGTTTGTACTATTTGAGAAGAAATATGTTTAAATTTATAGACAATGACAGAATAAGAGGATAAGGGAATAAAAATATTCTAGTAACTTTAAGTTCTACTAATATTTTCAAACACACAAATATCCTACTCAAATCTCTCAACGTTGTAACTGGGATATTTTCCACTTTTTAATGGACCTATGAGTTTTTAGATGTTGATAATTTCAAGGTTTAAAAACTAAATAGACTGTATAGTTTTTATTTGCATACAAATAATTAGAAGAAATTAATTTGAGTACTTTATCATAAAGATTTCCTAACTCTATTTCTGCAATATATACTTTTGTTTCTTACTAATTCTTCGAAAGTATAACATTTTTAAACATCTAATATATTACGAAATAAAGTTACCACTAAATCCTATCCATGAGATTTCAATTAAAATTTATTACACTCGTATTAGTTCAAAAATAAGGTTTGAATTACGACTTTTTAAATTCTATTATACTTGAACGTTTTAAGAGTTGAAAAATCTATTTCATCTCTTTATTGCAAATTGTCCCAATAATTTACCTTATTAACATCCCGGAATCACTCTATTGCACAACTCTTTCAAGATTTAATATGAATGGAAAAACCAAAATCAATAACATTATTAAAAATATGACGGTTATTTACAAGTAAAGGAAATATATTTGTCAAGGACTATTCACTGTTTTGTAAAATGTTTTTAGTGTAATTCCCCCTAAGCAATCCATGTTGACAATAACATATGGTAATAACACCATGTAGAGCTGTGGTAAACAAAAAATATTTTTCAGATATTATCTATCGAAGTTCAGGGAAGAAGAAATAGTAAATAAATTGTTAAGAGTAAATAAATACGTATACCGGGTTACAAAGAGAATTTAAAACATGTTTCGTTTATGGGAACAATTAAATTTTGTTCTACAAGTTCCTAGACACATCTATTTCATACGTTAGGTTCTTTTTTTTTATTGAAACCTAATAGAGTACCCGTTCTTCGTACGGGGTTGACGTATATTTGTATTGATTTAATTTGTATTTTTATTTGGGGTGAATTTATTTCACTGAAATTAAATCCCAATAAATATATCAAACATTAGTTTATTGTGAATAGTATATGTGTTTAATTTTGTTTAAAAGTGACTTTTACAGGTGATTAGAAATACATTTACTATCAGCCTATTAAGCCAAGTACAACAAGTTTAAACAATTGGGTGTTAAGGGAGTTTTCAAGGGCAGTGTGGCGGTGCTCTGATGCAATTTCTAAATAAAAATAGTCCTATGTGTTAACTAACGATTCTAAGAATGTCCATGTAAAATTTTAGCTCAATGGGTCCAATAGTTTTTATGTGATTGAGTAACACTTTGGGTTTGCTTAGTAAGTAGAAGTTTAAATCAAATTTCCAAAATAAGGTTACATAAAAATTAAGAAGGTAAATAAATCCCGAAATTCATTCTGTCGAGTAAAACAAAATTATTTCATTTAAATTTAAGACAAGTAAAAATACCTAATTTATTATACATACATACTTATATATATATATATATATATATATATATATATATATATATATATATATATATATATTAAAGTTAATAGGGTGTCAGAGTTGGTCACTTTTTGCCTGTGATACTGGCCTATTCTTGAAGAGAACGTCAAGCGATACACTTAGAACCCTTACCTTATCTAGGGATACGGCCAAAAAATAAGTCTTCCTTGTAGTCTTTACTGGTATATTTTCCGGGGAGGGGCTTAAAACAGAACAATTGGTCCTTATAGTTCTGGAGAAGCGTGCACGTATAGTCTAGGACCGGAGTACTAAGACAGGGATAGTAGTAAGACTTAAGATAGTAGTAAGTACTTAAGATAGTAATCTTCGTCCCAAGGGCGTGGCGGGGTCCAGTGAAGACCTTACAGTAAGGTCCTTGGAATCCTACTCAATGATAATACGGAACATAAAACCAAACCCTCTTGTTCAGTATCACAGCGGCCATTCCACTGCTGTAATCACGAGTCTGGGATAGGTTTCGTGGGGGTAGCGGCTTCGTACACTAGAAAGTGAACTCTCTCTTCTTCTTCAGCGGGGTATTTATTTAATCGCGATGGGCGAGAGTTGAGACAGGTATCACATATAGTTTCATCTACTTAATAAGGCAGACTTCTTCAGCTGTCAAGTTCTAGAGTACATGACTTTCATATTTGTAAGACTATGTACGAGTATTTGAGTGGTTAATAAACAAATAATAGAAGGCAAGTAGGTAAAAGTATGTTGGGGGGAATAGTGCTGGCGAAATGTTATCTTACGCCTCGATCATTCCCGTTAAACAATTAGTCGTCTGGTGGGATTTAAAATTTTAAATAATTCCATTATTAACATAGTCTATATTACTAAACTAATTTATGGTGCTTACAAAATATTATTGAGTATTCAACACACACAGATATAATGATTAAAACATAAAATGCATTTTTAAATTTTAAAACTTTTAAGAATTTTGCTTTAGAGATTTAATCGTGGTCTTCTTCACTTACAATCTGTTATTGTAACACAATCTTGCATTGTTTTTCCATGTGTTCCTTTCACAGATTTTTCTCACCAGAAACGTTTATCTCCATCCATTTATTTTGGGTGTCTAGTAAAGTCTCTATAATTCAATGTAGATGTAACTGAAGATTAACGAAAACTCGGATCACACCAAAATATGTTCCTGAACATTAGCAAAATGTAGGTAGGAGTTCAAATTAACCTAATACTATAATTAAGAATGCTCAAAATAGGTTTTTGAAACATTATATAAACATTTCTTGGAAGCCTGACTCATTTCCTTTGTATATCGTATGGTTATAAACATTTCTTGGAAGCTAAACTCATCATTTTCTTTTAAATAGATAAAAAAAAGGCTCATATAGAAAAAGGCTTATTTCTTGGAAAACCAACTCATTTCTTTTGCATACCGTATTGCTATAAACATTTCTTGGAAGCCAAACTCATTTCCTTTGCATATCGTATGGTTATAAACATTTCTTGGAAGCCAGACTCCTCATTTTCTTTCAAATATATAAAAAAAGGCTCATATAGAAAAAGGCTCGAATTTAACGGAAGCTCGAAAAATCGAGACTCGGAATTTCGAGACTACTATACATTTGTTTTTTTAAGCTGGAAAATATCACATTTTGCTTTAGTGCCTTCTTGTCTGTACGTTCTTTTAGTTGCTTTTACCTTACCTTTTCACGTTTTGATTTTTTTCTGAGAGATAAAGAAAGAACTGGTGTTCAAATTTCAACGAAAGTCTTTGTTAGTGATATCTTCTGTGCCAATGTATTGGATCTACTAAAAATTTACTTTATTTGCCCATTGGCAGTGGATAAATTCAGGAGACCACAAAAAACTGTGAATGGGCAACTGTTACTAATATGAGTAACAGAACATTCACTTTTCATTCGGTTCTCAACATCAATTCAAGTTTTTATACCACTGTAGAAAGTTATATTCGGTTTATATGCTTCGCCAGTTGCTATTATTACCTCATGCATTGTGGATAGAACGGTTACATTTTTCTTAGTGTGATTGTTAAGAACGTTTGAGAATAAGTAGCCTTGTCTGGTATCTACCCAAAATCAAATAAACTAGAATGACGAGGCCTCCCAAAATCATATGAACTAGAATGACGAGGCTTCCCAAAATCAAATAAACTAGAATGACGAGGCCTCCCAAAACCAATAAACTAGAATGACGAGGCCTCCCAAAATCAAATAAACTAGAATGACGAGGCCTCCCAAAATCAAATAAACTAGAATGACGAGGCCTCCCAAAATCAAATAAACTAGAATAACGAGGCCTACCTTTATGTTTGTAATGTTTATGTTTATGGAGGTAACATTGGTTTATGTGACAAAGAAAGTATAAAACTCTATTACCACAAGATGATTTATAACAAACATTAAGCAATAGAAACTACTTCGTAAATAATATACATATGTACAATAAAATTAACAAACCCGAACACACTAACATAACATTGCGCTGACTGCTTGGCGCATGGTGAGAATAATCTTCTCTTTACCATTGACACCAAGATTCCCATCGCGCCGATTGAGGGGTTAATTTCACGCCCTTTTACTACAAGTAGTCATCGCAGCATTGAGAGAGCATGCGTATACGATCACAAATATAACAGAAAAATTGCATGAGATAAGACTCTTTTGTAGAAAATATTATATGTTTAATACAATGTTAGAGTAAAGTTTTATCTCACCACGCTTCTAATGCGGATTGGTAAAATAATTATGAACGTTTACAAACCGTATCACTAACAGGGAAAAGTTCCAAATAATAGAAAAAACAAAGAGCGTAATTTACCGAGCAACCAGTTACACATCATATTATACAAAAAATATCGGTACTGATTTCTTATTGTACATAGTGGCTTAAATTAACCTAAGTATTATACAGTTAATACTTTGCTCATGTTGAATGCTGTATGGGCAGATAGAAGCACAGCTGATCCTCCGTGAGAAAGATAGCTGTGTCTGACTGAAGGTCATACAAGGTCAAGTTCACAAGGTCCTGTCTCACTGTCGGAGATCATTAAGGATAAAAGACGAAGCGGCTCTCCTCATAAACCCGCAGTGACTCTAATTGTCACCAATTCATTAGTGCGCTCGTGTGGTTGGCGGCCAAGCAGGTGTCGAGTCGTTGCACTGAGTGCATACTTGTGGAGGGTATTAGCCAAAAGGAAATTGCACTGTACTTTCACTCTAGTTAATTAATTACTGCAGACTGGAGTAAATGTTTTAATCTTTATCGTTCTCAAATGATTAATTTCATTCTTTATTTAATCTACAGAATCATTGTTTTTTATTAAATTGTTTGTACTGAATTTTGTTTTACTGATAATTTCCGTGTAGTTTATAACGCCTGTAGTGAGCATAAGAGTAAAAGTTTTCGTATTTTATTTTACGAAAATTCTAAATTCTATATTTCCAATGTAACATTGTAATTAGAAAATAGTTTAGGTTTAAGTCGTAGAACAAAAGAGCTAATAATTGTCTTGTAGACAAGTCCTAAAGACAAGCTGAAAATTTAGCATTAGGTCAGACGACTTTTGAAGAAATAATCAGGAAAAATAAAAGACAATAAGCATTTTGATATATATGGTGATTGGACATTTGCCCGGAGTGATTACACTATTAGGGCAGCCGTGTCTAGTGGCCTAGTGAGTAAAGCACTTGATCAATAACCTGGAGTCCCGGTTTCATTACCCGGTAAGGGGCAATGAATTTATTAATTACTTAGCCCTTACGTTGACTCAGCTTGTGAAAATAAATACCTAGAATCTAACTTGGGGTAAAAATGCGTGTTCGAAAGGTAGTGTTAGGCATTATCTTCCTTTGAATACAGTGATCCGTCGTTATTCGCGGGGTTTACGATCCCCAAACTAGCCGCCGATAGTAACCGAGAATACTGAAACCAACTGTATATGGAAAGGGGAGGGTTACGTTCTACTTTAAAAATGTTAACTTTAATTACAGCTACACTGTACACTTACAATACAGTATGGTATATTTACATACTACATAATCACATAGCCTACATATTTTTATTGTTTATTTACGTTTATTGTTCAAATCTAATAAACAATTCCACAAATAGACGCGACGTTTCCAAGATTAGCAAACACGGCAGTCGAATGAAACACTTGTTTGGAAACTGACGGGGAAAACAAAACCCGAGTTAGTTACTCCCGCAGGATACGATTAACAATTATTGGTTTTCGAAAACTATTAAATTAGAAGTAAGTAAACAGAAGTGATTTTAAACATATGTATGGAGTTGGATGCGGTGCAGGATTGACTCACAATATTTTTGACAGTGACGTTAACGCCACTTGTAATCATTAAGGAATGATTTCTTTCGAGTAGTAGTGTACAGCATAACGGATGTGTGGAGAATAATCAGATTTCTTTGTGATAAATAACTACAGTGCTGTACAAAATAAATAAGATAAGAACACATTATCATACACCGTAACCTACACACTAACTATACTGTCTTTCTTATCTTTATTTAAAAATACGATACATAATATCGGGCTATCCTGAAATTTTGGCACTCGCGAATACCGAACCCGCGAATTGCGAAGGTCTACTGTACTTTGTAATCTTCTCGAGCCGGTTTTCCTAAACAACGCCAATTTCACTTATTATTGTACTAAATAATAGCTAATGTGAATTCATACTACTATAGTTTTAATAAATATCGTGTTGCGGTTAGGATATAAAAACAGATTCTTGCCTCTTGTATGAACTCACTTGTTTGTCGTAGAGAAATTACTTTTAAATATAGAACAATATAACATTATTCTTCTAATGAACTAGTTATTTGCAAACAAGGATTTAAAAAACGAATTCCTATTATAAAGCTTGAAAACAATGTTTATATTAGTTTAACTTTCCATGATCTATATATTTATAAGAGGAAATGGAAAACCTGTACAATCTCTAGTGTAATTTCACTTTTTACAGGTTTCTATCTCGGCGGTGAAACAATAAAGGCTGACAAGTAAAGCTTAGTGCAGAGTGAATACCGAAAGCCTACCACCATATTAGGGACAATTTCCTGGCGTATTATGCATTCAATATTAACAGTTAAAGTAAGAAAATTGCAATAAATAAGAAGCGAAAGCACCACGACCATGACGTTTCTCGGACTTTCTACGCCAACATGTAGTCCATGTTTATTTATCGGAACGTTTTATGTTCGTTTGTTGTTGCATTATGCATAGTAGGTTATTTTGTAATGTAGATGGTTGATGTGGAAGAACGTACTGAAGAGATTTATAGAGCGGAGGTATCATTTAGAAGAACTGTTACTGACTTGTATTCATTCTAACAGGTTTAAGAACTATGTAATGGTCAAGAAACTGAATTATTTATAAAGTAAATATTTCGAACTTAATTGTTTAAGTTACAAGCAGTCACAGGTGTATTATTACAGATCATGAATTACTATATTACAGTTTATATTGTAATAAGATTTCAAATTAAAAAATATAATAACAATTGTTTACTGGCAAATATTAATAATATTGATTGAAATATTACATTATTTATTTCTAGAATTCAATGCTTGTTGTAATAGAATATTTTTTAAAAACCAAGTTACATAATTTCTAAAATCTAGAATTTTAATATGGTAATATCTGAAAATTGAAATAATGATCAAATTTATCTTAAGACCTGCATGGAAATAAAAACATTCTATTGAACCTAAACATTGTTTCAAATGTTAAATACAATTATTGTAATATTTTAACGAGTTAGGAAAAATATTGGGTAATTAAATGCTATTTTAGTGGTCATGTATCCGACTTTAAATTTTGTTCTAGTTTATATCGTTGATTGTGATGGAAATTTATTATCGGCTATTACTATAACCAGGACTGTTGAGTACAAAACTAAATTGTTTTAATAAATTCTGTTTTAAGATGATATTTTCTTCTGTAATCCCATTTAAAACTAAAAGGGATGGTTATATTTGAATATTTTAATTCATTTTTTAATTTAATGTTACGATAAATATAATTATCTTATACCAAAAATTAAACAAAAGTAATAATTAATAACGATATAAAAAATGTTTTACCTTATTATACTTTGAAATATTGAGTTCTTGAAATCTTTTTTTGGAAACAATATTTCAAATTTTATTTTGAAGTAATTATTTCAATATGTTATTTTGAAATATTTAAAAAAAATGTTATACAAAATGCCAGTAAAAGGAATTATATCAGAGTAAAACTGGCGTTTTTAGATTCTTTCATGTAGTTTGTCTATATTTAGTTTAGGCGAACCTTTAGTTTTGAGATAATAAACAATTTCTAATTCTTTAGACACGTTCTAGTAAAGTATATCTTATGTAACGATCTTGTAAGGTTTAAACGTTTTTCCCTACACAAGTTAAGCAGTAAGAAATACCAATAAAAATGTAATCTTGCTTCGGGACAAATTTTTCTATTTAAAAAGTGTAATTTTGCCATTTAGAATGCAGTAACGGGGAATAATCTTCCTCATTTATCGATGTTACCTTTTAACGTCGATTTATTTTCAGAAATTAAATTTATTTTATTTTATTCGCAACCTATGATGGAAAGATCTAAGAAAGCAGTTTTCCTTCGATGCGATGAAATGTAACGGGCGTAACTTTCTCTAAGACGCACGAACCATCGACAATCGGTCCATAACTGTACACTGAGCTCGCACCTTGCGACTGGCGTACGTTGTTTGCTCTGCGACTTGACATTAGTTAACCAACAGTCACGCCGGCTATTCACTTGGTGCACCACATAAACAAATGTAAGGCAGCTAATTTTAAAAATATTTAAACATTATGTAATAAATTTAATACAAGTAATATTGAAAATAAACAATTTTTAAGTAAATTCCTACTGATGTTAACAAAGACAATTTGTATTTTAGTTTCCCTAGAGCACTATTTATAATATTGTGTGGTTACCATAGCAACAGTATAAGGTTGTACTATGGAGAGCTCGACGACAACCAGATGGAGCCAAAAGACAAATTCATATACATCCTCGAGAAGTAGATTTCTTGCTATGGGAAAGTTGGCACTTTTGAGATTTGAAATCCGGCTGGACCCCACAAATTTTATAATTTTAATATTGAATAAATGTTTGAAAAATCTGTATTAACATCAATTGTCATCCACTATAGGTTGAAAAGAATTTTATTTGAGCTTTATTGGATGAACAAAAATGTATTTTATTAACGATTGAAAATTTGTACAAGATGTATATCAGGAGAGTGTGAGCTAATAGAAAGAATTTAATAACATAAATGGAGTAGCTTTTTTGGATTCTCTACCAGTATAAACAAAATTATTTAAAAACTGTCGATGCTAATTGTGTTATTAATTGCTATAAAAATGTCTTTGTAGATAGTTGTTTTTACTTTTTTTTTCAGTTTGTATTTCTTAAAAAAAGGAACATTTTCCGAGAAGAAATTACATATGAATACATAACATACAGAAACGTTTATATTTTAAAGATTTGTTAGATTACTAACTTTATGCGAATAAAAAAGGTCAACAGTAGAAATGACTCGACCGACAGTTAGTCAACTGGCTTCATGTGACTTATTTTGCCCTACGTAACCTATATCATTTCATAAGTAGTAGAGCATAAATGTTCAATATAAAAAATAGAAACTTCATCATTTAGAGTAAAATTTTAATCCCCAGCAAAACAGTGATCACTCGATTTATAGATCGATTTAAAAGAAATTATATACTATCGCTTATTTCTACAAGTTTTATAGCTTGTCAAATCGAAATGTTAGATAAGGGGCTGTTATTAAACACGATTTTCGAAATACAATAATACTCGATTTGGGTAAAGCAAATTTGTAAATTAAAAGAACTAAAAAAATAACAACAATAATTTCTATTATAATTGTACGTATAATTATTACGATATATTTGGTTGATTATAACAAATGATAGACAGTAAAATTTGGAACAACCCCCGGTTAATTTTAATACATTGCTGTACGTTTCGATTCGCAATTGGAATCCTCTTTAGGAGGTTAAATTTCATTTATTATATCATTACCAGATATTTAAAAACAACAAGATAATTTATAAAATCACTGGCATTACATCACCAAATAAAAACAAAATACTCTACATTCAGTTAAATAAACTGGAAGTTAATGTGATTACTTTATGTTTCGTGGCCACCAGCCTAGAAAATTAAATGTGAACTAACCAAACTTTTGTACTGATTAGGTTTTAGAGTATATTTTTCCTCGCTATATTATATAATTATAATATTTATTGATTATAACTAGAGGATTTTGAGCAAAAGCTTTGTAATTCTAGTTATGGTAATGTGTTTAGTTACATAAAAATAAATTTTAAATGTAGGCTATGTTGACTTATACGTAGTAAAGTATTCAAAGTTCTGTAAAATGTTCATTTTGTAATACTTTTTACTGAACATAATTACTAGTATTACTTGACTCAAAGTTTCAATTATTTTCTGCAATTTTTATTATTGTACTTCTAATAAAAATGCAAAGTTTTTTCTTCATTCAAGATTTTATATAAACAAGTAGAACAATTTATTGATATATGCGCAACTAACAGGCCTCTTTACAGGCAATGTGTCTGTAAATCTAGATTGTTTACGTCAACTCAAAATATATAACTCGAACTCCAACTTGAAAATTTATACAAATTAAGAATTTTGTCCTTATTAATTTATAGAACCATATTCGTTAACATTTTCGTGGGTTTAAAATATTTTTGTTTTTATATCGAATAATTTTATTTAATATAAAAATGTAACAACACACAAAAATTACTAATTTTAAGATTTACATATCTAAATTCATAAATTATTCTGAACAATAAATAACTTCAAACAAATTTCATTAATGTTATAGCTTATAAAATTTTATAATAAGAAAGAAGTTAAAAAATTAACAACTTTTTACCTGTGAAACGTCCGTGTACTCAGCAGTGTCGGTATCAGCGGTCCCTTTTGCCTTTTCATTATTGGTAATGCCGGCCACAGAAGCAACAAACACCGGCAATAAACAAGTCCAAACAGAGAAACTCATATTAGCAACTGCACAGTCCTGTTCACACAGAGGCAACGCGAGTACTGGTTCACTTCACTCTACTTCAACTCTCACTCGGATGATAATGTCCTTACACACGCCACAGAACACGACTAACCGAAAATAAGTGAGCAGAATGGACGCCAACACTTTCCTAAGAAAGTAAAATCTTCCCTCCTCCTCCTCCAAGTGTCGCGTCTTGTTATCTGGGGCGACTCGGAGATGATTCGGTGGGCGGGGTAACTAGTTCCTAACCCGTAACACTTGAACACGAACTACTGTAGTTCATTATGGGATTATGTAACGTTATCTTTCGAAAATATACTAAAAGTAGCTTAAACGTTATTGAGAATATTTACTTTATTCTCTAAATACTCTTTTGTAAAAAATAATGTTAAAATTATCAAAATATTTCAATTTATAATATTAAAATTATCAATTTATAAAAACCTCAAGATGTACATTAAAACATCTGAAATTATCGATTATTATTCCCCTTTTTATTGTTGTTGTTATTGTTATTGATCAACACTGTCATCGTGGTTGATGATGATAATTGCAATTCTGCATGTTCATATTTTGTTATTATATCTGCCCACTTTCAAACTGTTTATAAAATGTTTACTAATTGTTAATAAATATGACAATTTGATAAGATAAATTGAATAAACATTGAGTAAAAAACGTGAATATATCCCTTGAAAGGGTTTGTATAGTGTTTAGATAAATGTATAATTATATAGAAAATAAATATAGTTTTCAAATTAGGTTTTCGTGGTTCAGAATATTATTTTATTATTAAGAGAAGTAAATTAAATAAAGTTAATTAAAATACATTCAGGCTAAACACACACACATGGGTCCACAAGCACACACACACACACACACACACACACACAACACACAAAACATATACACACACACACACACACACGCGCGCGCGTGCACACACACACACACATACACACACACACACACACACACACACACACACACACACACACACACACACACACACACACACACACACTAACACACACACACACACACACACACACACACACACACACACACACACACACACACACACACACACTAACATACACAAAACGCGCACACACACGTTTTACCACGTACAGAACTGGCCTGCGAGGTATGGTCGAAACTCGCTTACCCCTAAGCTCTAATTTGCAATCCCCCAGTGTTCCCCTGGGCGATCAGTGTTCAATAGCTCTAGCTTCGGGCTCTCAGTCTGTCGCCTGTCCGTGACTCGCCTCTCGTACAAGTGGCAACGCTTCATTTTTGTATTTCGTATAGTGGACTTTAGTAGGCCTACATTGTTTGCTGTGGGGTTACTGCCTGTGCATTATCTCATTCTGAAGTGCCTGACCCACCGTTGGTTTATGTCTAGGTTTGAGACACTGTAAATCTTAGAATTAATCAGCAAAAAATGAAGCATTTTTTTAAAATAAATATAAGTTCTCTTCACTATGTCAAGTTTAACGGTTTTACCACACATAACCCCTCCCACCATGTAGAACATAACATAGGTTATTAATAGAAAAAATATTAAAACTTTATCCACAATACCATATAACTGTATATAAGGGTGACAGTTTTTCTGTTGTTTAAATGTGTGTTTCCCTGTATGTATGTAAAATATATAGGTTTCGTACTTCTTAACAATAAAAACAAAAACTTAATCCAGATTTATTTATGTATACAAAATTTAAATCTGTGTACAATAATTCATAGTATTCTACTAAATATTACAAAATTTTACTTTTTGCTCCCCAAAATGTAAAGGTTGAACGTATTTATATGTAAAATAAGACACCTTTTCTTACAAATACGGTAAAACAACAACGCAAACTCCAAAACAAGTTAGTCAAGTGTGACTGTAATAGTTCTGAAATGTTTAATAAATAATCAGTTCCTAGTTGAGGACAACTAAAGGATAAATCAGAGTGAATTTTTCAATACCTTCAGTTTTTCGTTTGAAGTGCGAACTACTAAAGTTGATCAATAAAATTTAAAACTTTACAAATCATAATATTTTAACACGGCAGTTAAAAAAGTATGAAATTGCAATATGTATGTATTTAAAAGCTTAGACTCTCTTGTTTCGGACAGTGCCACTATTCGATTGAAGCCACAAAAACATAATTTGAACCAGTTTAACACAGGTCTTCAAGACGCATTTTAAAATCGGTGGGTGTTCATTTTAGGATAATTGTGGAAATAGTTGTGAAAAAAATGATTACGCTACGTTGTTTCATAAGTTCTGGGTGACTCTGGTTATAGTATTAATACATTCAATACACCACAGAAACCTCAACTTGTCTCCCGTTGTAAAATAAACTTCGCAGAATCTTACTTTTATTTGTTCCGAAATGATTATAAGTTTCTTGAAACTAATTTTGACTTTTTTAACTTAATCTTAAGTGTGAAAAGTATGATTCGCCAAGCGGATCACGCGACTACTAATATCTATTTGTATTGTTTTATTATTTAGGTGTCATCACCAATTATTATTAAAATAATATATATAATTTAACTTTAGGAAATTTTTTAACAAGAGTTTTACAATATTTAAATTAACCCCGATATTGTATTTGTTTCTGTAAAACTCATGAACAACATGGTGAATGATAAGGTTCAGTTTTATCGGGGAAAGATGCACACTTATAAACAATTTCTTTCTCTATTCCGTTACTGTATCATATTGCTACCCTTTTTCTTTTTTTTAACAACTTTACCTTACTTCAGGTTCTATAAGGAGATGATCAACAAAGAGGAGGTGGTTTAAGCTTTGGTTGTATAATAATATGATTTTATTTGTTCTCTGAAAATAATTCGTAGAATTTTATTATGGGGCCTATACAATTTGAACATTAAATAAGAGTTTAGCACGAGTTGGATAAAATCTTCTTATACCAACTCCAAGTCTTACAATCTGATGGATATTTTACTACCACATAGTCGCCACAATTTATTCTTTTATATTTGAAAAGTACTGTAGGCATTAAAGGCTCTAGACGATTTGGGGCCCTGAGCGATTCGTTAAATCAAGGCTGTCTAGTGCTGGGGATTCGATGGTATGGAACACTCCTCAATCAAAAACAGCCTGAATGATCAACTAATTAGGGAGGGGAATGGTAGAACTACTTTATGTTGCTTTACGATTTTACGTAAATTTTCGAAATTAATGTGTTAGGCCTAAAATATTACACGGTCATGTTAATATGGAGTAATTATAAGTTTCTGTTTCTTAAAGCAAACAAAGCAAACATTTCAAGATTCTGATTCCTTCAAAAATACATACTGAAAAACAATATTAGAAATAAACCACCAACTTTAAATACATCGTTTAGGATGGAATTACATTCAAAACAGTCGTGGCCGAAGAAGGGGCAATAGAAAAACTAAAGAGGTTTGATGGGCAAGGTCAATTATCAACTCACTACTGGGAAGACCTCAGATTCAAGCATTAAGGTTGCATCGCCTCATTTGAAGTTGAGGTTGCCTCATTCCAGTTCGGAGGCCACCACTTCGACCATCTTATTACAGGACAGTATTTATAAGGATGTGATACAGAGGATGGATATCACAGAATTAAAGTAGAACTAGAAAGACACGTTTCGGCTATTGTAGAAGAGGACTTTATCCTGCGGTGTGGAAGAGATCAGTTGGTTCGTATGATCTAATAAGAAGACACCACGGTTCCTACTCAGACCCATATGATAATCGGAGCTACAACAGATGGGAACCATCCTTCAGGTGTTTTAAAGAGTCATAAGGTTGGAATTTTAACTTCTATTATTGATACCTCTCAGTGTGAAGAGTAACGCGTGCTACTTGACAATCACGACATAGTGATTGGACGGAAGTATCGAGAATTCCCTGTATTTTTCGCAGTCGTATTTTTACGGCATATCTATGTGTATCCTTATTATGAATAGCTTCCTACTTATATTGCATATCTTAGTAAATCCTGTTATTGTAACTATGAGCCAAAAGAAAAATTTCTCATTTTGTTTTTATAAAAATAACAATAGTTTACTGATTTTTGAATAATTTTAAGCGATTTTATTTTATCGTTGTAATTTATCTTTCCATAGTATTTCTAATCTAGTATTCTAATATTTGTGAAACTAGATTTATATTATGCAAAGAACTATAGCAAAAGAATATCTACAGTTCATGACAAAACAGAAAAGGTTTAATGTAACAAATATCTTTTTGAGATTTTTAGGCTCTATAATTAATTAGTTAGCCCGGTTTCAAAAAATTAACAAAATTTGAGTTACTTTTAAAGTGTCCTATACAATACGTATATAAAATTTATTGTTTATATGGTTTCCATGGAAACAAACGTAAATATATGAAATACAATTTATAAATTTTTAAAAATATTTATTTATAATACAATATATACAATACACAATAATTTTAATTAATAATACAATGATATATATACATATACAAACACACAAAGAAAAATAATTATTATTCAAATATTTTTTGTGTTCTGGCTGATGACCCACCCATCAATTGCAGAACAATTGATAAGTGTGTGTTTTTGTGTTATGTGTGTGTGCAATGGTGTATGAGTAAATCAACCAGCCAAGTTGGATGAAAGACTGCGAGAGTTGTATGCAGATCCAGTGGTTGCCCACCTCCTTGCAATCAACTGTGTGTTACTGTACGTTGTAACGTGTGCCGTGCCAGTGTGAATGTACATAAGTGCAGTAGTGTAGTCATGCAACCAACCTAAGCCGCCTGGATGACTATAGAGTTGCATGCAGATCCAGTGGTTGACCACCTTCTTGCACTCAACTATGTGTTTGCGTGCGATGTAATGTGTAAAAGTGTCGTGCTAGTGTAAGCCATCAGCCAGCTACCCTCCCAATAATAACGTGATTGGAAGGATAGAATGTTCCCGAGTAATGTTGTAGGAATAATCAACAATGGAAAATTGTTTCTAAGGAAATGTTTTGAAATACGTTAGGGAGAACGCTGACATTGTCAACAATTGAAGAATAGAAACAATTGTTTAAGCAATTCTATTTTAAAATAATTTTATCGATAAAATTCTTCAAATTTATAATTCGGTAACATTCAAGCAGTTTCCCACGAGAATAATGTTGAAAAAATAAAAACATAAAAGGCGAATTGTAAAAGCATTTTACAATCGGATGTTTTTAATGGAAAACATGGTGGTAAACCATTCAGAATAATGGAATAACTAATACAGATTAGAACATAGTAGGGCGTAGTGGAGGCCCTTGCAGAATCTTACATTTATTTATCCAAAGTTATAATGTTTTAAATCTAATTTTGACTTTCTTAACATAATCCTTAACGTGAAAACGACGATTCGCCAAAAGTATCACGCGATCCTATAGACAGATCTAGTAATAACTTTGTATTGTTTTATTGTTTAGAGTCTTCACAGATTAAAATGATATATCATTTAACTTTAGGAAAACCTTTGAACAAAAATATTACTCTATTTCAATTAACTTCAATATTGTAATTGTTTTTGTAAAACTCATAAACTATTATAGGTTATTTTCCATTTCTCTAATTAAAGTTATATGTTTGTGATAGAATCACTGATGTTGATGACATATTGTCATTGAAAAGCGTTTGAGATTAAAGTTTTACAATTGTGAGTTGTAATATTTCTTGTGATCAAAATGCTGAATGACGAAATTAAGTTTCACCTGGGAAAGATGCACAGTTATAAACAATTTCTTTCTCTATTCCATTACTGTAACATATTTCTACACCGTTTCCTTCTTTGTTTGAACAACTTAACCTTTCTTCAGGAGGTGCTCAGCAAAGGTGGTGTAAACTTCGGCTGTATAATAATATGCTTTTATTTGTTCTCTGAAAACCACTAGTAAAAAATTAATATGGCGCATATACAATTTAAACAAGTAATAGCTTAGCATGCGTATTTCAAGGCATATAAATATCTTCATATACCATTTCTAAGTCATACAATCTGAAGGATATTTTACTACCACTTAGTCGCCACAGTTTATACTCTACTCTAGCTCTATTCTGTCTCTCGTAAGCATTGTTGGTGGTATAGAAGCAGCATATTTTGTAAAAGAAGGAACAAAAAATATCGTGAATTTTAATCAATTACCTTTTTAATCACTCAGTCAAAATATGGTTTTCCTTTTTATATCACCAAATTATGAACACTAGTGTTCCAAAATTCAACACTAAACAATAAACTTGCAACCTCTTTTGTCTTACTGAATAT
Organism: Prosapia bicincta; assembly: GCA_036971475.1. Lineage (NCBI taxonomy): Eukaryota > Metazoa > Arthropoda > Insecta > Hemiptera > Cercopidae > Prosapia > Prosapia bicincta. The sequence goes on along the minus strand of JBAIZL010000001.1, from coordinate 54,738,593 downwards.
ATATATATATATATATATATATATATATATATATATATATTATATATTATATATTATAACGAAATTCATTAAGTTAAGAAAACTGTTGGTTAAATATTTGAACTTGTGAGATCGTAGTACACGGTCGCTATCTAGCAAGGGGGGGGTCTATTGTCAGATCTATCGGCAGAAATAAGTTACTGCACACACACCTGCAAGTCATAAATAAAAATAATTCGAAAGGGGTTCATTGTAAGTAAACCAGGACGTGCCTCGTTCATGGGAGAGAAGCTTTACCTAGACATCCACGGACCAGGGAGATTTATGACTAGGAATCCCTGAGAATACGGTAAAACACCTGTGGGAAAGTTCAACAAATTCCCACGAAGCCCCAAAAAAAGTGAGGAAAGTGTCAAAATTTCATAGGCTAGCCACAGTTTGAGCGCCATAAGGGAGCCAATCAAATTTGAAGAGGGGATGAAACCCATACGGATACCAACCAAGGGAAACAGGAGGAAGGCAGTCAAATTTCAGTACTCGAGAGGGTCAAGTAGTAGGACTCGAGGAGTCATAATGCAGGATTCGAGGGAGAAGTAATGTTCAGTTTTAGTAAGAAATATCAAATTCAAACAAAGTAGCGTGGAAATTTAAAGTAAGGGAGATTAATAAGGGAGATTATTAAATAGAAAGTGAAGTATAAAGAGGGAGATTAAAGGGTAACAAGTGAGATTAAAATAAGGGAGTGATTAATAAAGTCAGTTAAGGAATAGAAGCATTTCGAGAAATTAAGAAAAGTGAAATTGATAGGAAAATATTACTAAGTGAATTTGTGTCAAGTGAAGTGAAACAAGGAACCACGCAAGTAATAAGTAATACATTTATTTTTAACTTAAAGCCAACTCTTTAAAGTAACAAACATTAAGAATCTTTTAAACTTTAGAAATTCCTTAAAAAGTCATTGTTAATTGAAATATAAAATTTATCAAACCAAGTGCAGTAACTTATACACGCCCTTAGATAGCTAAAAGAAAGTAAATTTAGAATTATTAAAAAATCAATAGTCAAATAAGAGTCTTGATGCCTATCGGCAAATGTTAGAGTTAGTAAAACGAATTATATGAACTACCTATAAATCCAATATCTCAGGATGGATAAAATAAATCTGTTATTATAAAAGCAAGTAGCTGGGTTATTAATTTAATTTCCTAAGAGTCAAAATTATCCTGTAGACAATCAAAAGTGAAGGTACGTTATATAAAATTTGCGCCCAACGTGGATGGCTAAGGTTTGTTATAATATATATATATATATATATGTGTGTGTGTGTGTGTGTGTGTGTGTGTGTGTGTGTGTGTGTGTGTGTGTGTGTGTGTGTGTGTTTGTATGTATGTATGTATGTGTGTTACTTAATTTTTATAACTTGATTCAAACATGTTTTTTTATATATTTTGAACCGTTAAATCTTACTTTATAATATATCTGCATTTTATTTAATATTTACAGAGTTTTAAAAATACTATTCCTACTTGGAGTCCAAGTTATAAAAAAAAACAGCCGAATAATATTTAAGGAACAATATTATAATGGAAAAAAAATCAAAAATAATTCTCACGACAACAAAATTTAGATGGTTCAAAATCACATGTTGTGACATGCTCAACATTCCTCAACATTTTAAGCTGGATAACCACCGCTTTAGAACTGCACATTTAACAATTTATGCTTGAGTTGAAATTAAAAAATATATATTTTCACTTTAATATATTTGAAATTTGTAAATGCCGAACTCATTTCTTCCCTATTATAGATTGTAGATATAATCATCATTGTAGATATAGGCTGTCCAATTATTTCTATCTAGAAATGTTTTTATTTATAAGTAATTTACACAATATAATTAACTATAGTAGATTGAATTATGTTATATTGCAACATAATTTATTATATTTTACTAAGTAATAACTCTACGTAGATGTACATTTTATAATAGATGTTATTCTTTTATTTTGAATTTCTCTGCCATTAATTAAAAAGTGAAAAGACTTAATGATACGTAATTAATTTCTTTGCCAAAAATTGAAGAGCATCCTTTAACCAAACCGGTTTCATCACTTATAGGATTCTTTTTTACAAACGTTAGCCTACCAGTTGCAGTCGCAGCTTCTGCGTCTAGACATAATTAATGGGAAAATTTTGCTAATGCTCAAGCCTGAAGACTACCTCGTTAGCCGTGTTAAAGTTTCTACACTTTTACCAGAGCTGACATTAGTTCGCCTAACTAAGCCTCACTTTCTCCTAATTTAGAACAATTAGTAAATTTTGTTTCAGTTCACTCGTTTAAAAAGCAAAATATATTACCTAATAGTTTTATGTGTGTTGTTTGTATGTCGTTATAGACGTTTATTATAACAGGGCAAATAAATTTTGATGGTATTACTACTCTTGAATTTCGTAGTCCATTACGTTCGGTCGAAATTATTAATCACTTTTACATTGTTTATGACTATCCGAACTTTAAATTTTGAAAATTTATAAAAACTTACTGAGACAGAACGTTTTCAATCGCTACGTGGCAGTCTTCATCAATCTTCTGCTTGGAGTTGTTAGGTTAAGCGGTGACGGTTTTAAAGGCAGGTTTTCATTGGTATCAAAGGGTATGTGTGATTTGTATTGTGTTTGTTCGTTTAATATATTTGTGCTTTGTGTGTTCGTAAAGTTCATATTGTTCTAGTGTGTTGAGGTGTGGTTTTTTTTTGTTGATGTGTAGGATATCTACGCTATGCTAAATGTCTGTGTATTTGTTAACTGTTTATTTTATGTGATTGTAAAATGCTGAGTTGTTCTGTTTGTGTTCCTCGACTCTTTGTTTGCCCAAAGTAGAATTTGTTGCGCTTGTTGCACTTTAATTTGTATACGCCTGGTGCTTGTAATTTATCTTTGTTGTTGGTGTCATGTTGTACTTTGTATTATAAATTGTTATTAGTTTTGTGTCCGGTTTTTTGAAATTTGTGGGTTATTTTATTTGATGATCTGTTTGTGTATGGTATTGTGATGTATTTGTTTTCCCTCTTTGTAGTGTTAATTTTAGGGTTTTTTTGTTGTTGTTAAATGTAATCCTACCCACCAATACCATTATAATTATTGAATGTTCAGTTATAACTACATTTCAAATTGAAAATATTTAAAATAATAAACTCAACGACTTCAATAAATTTTGAAATTATATTGCATACAGGTTATATTCCAACCTGTATGAAAATGGATTTAATATACAATTTGTTTGAGGTATGTTTGGTAGCGGTTAAGAATGTATTGTAAGATAGCGGTCTCTTTTAACCAAATAATACCACCTTATGCCTTTTACATATCATTGCTGATAGGTTTGATATTATTGGGCCAACTTCTGCACGATTTTGGTCCAGCAAGAGGAGAAACAAAAAGTACGACGCAATAGCGCGGAACCTTAAAAAAACAATGACGTTATTGTATTTGAAGATCTACAAGTATTTGGGTTATCATGAAAGCATAATCGACTCAGATGATGCAATTAATAAGTTATCAAGTCCTAGCAGTATGTAGCGTCGTTGATTAATCTTTGTTGGCAAAACGAACAGAAAGGTTTTTTGAACATAGGTTAAATATCGAGTCAAGTTTATTTATTTAATGCGACGTTTCGGCAATTGTGCTTTTGCCCTTATCAAGCCTGAAAGCAATTTCTACATTTCACTATAAATAGGTCTAAGGATAAAAATAAAAGTACACTCACAAGAAATGTTTTTCAAAACTTCAAATGATTTTCAATGAAATTTTAGTCAAAAGCTTTTAAAATAAAATAAAATAAACCCACCTACATGGTGAGAATCATAGTTCATCTAAAATATAATTAAAAATTAAAAACAGTATCAAAACAAAGAGAACAACAATACAAACACATAAAAAACACCCAAACAAAATAACCATAGATAAAACCATAAAACAACAAAAGAGGAGAACACACAACCATCCTCTTTTGTTGTTTTGGGTAGGTGTTTTTGTTTGGGTGCTTTTTATGTATTTATATTGTTGTTCTCTCAGTTTTCTTGCTGTTTTTATATTTTTAATTATATTTTCGATGAACTATGATTCTCACCATGTAGGTGGGTTTATTTTATTAAGTTTTTTGCTAAACTTTCATTGAAAATGGTATAGTTTTTAAATCATTTTTGTTTTGGATGTACTTGTATTTTTATGGTTATTTATAGTGTAATGTAAAAATTGTTTTCAGGCTTGATAAGGACAACAAATCAGTTACCAACACGTTGCATTAAATAAATAAACTTGACTCGATATTGGACTGCCTTGTCATTTGTTTAATGATTATCTCGAGTGATCAAAAAATCATGAATAGGAAGGTTTTTAAATATTTTTAATACAAATTTGTAAGCTAAGGGATTTTATTGTTTATTTTATATTTCGATATTTATAATTGTCTGGTAAAGTGTACGCAGTATGGAATGTTTGTAACCTTCGCCTACCTTTTCTGGTTCATCACTACATATCACGATATTAAATATAAAAAATATAATTTTCATTTATAAATGTTATTACACTGATTAAAAAATCTGTATTAAACCTAATAAGACGGATGAAAATCAAATTTGTTTGCAATTTTACAATATTTTCTACATATGATTATCTGTAACAATATAAGACAATATATACCTGTAAATGCAAATTATTATTATATAATATCCATTTATAATTAAATAATATTGTAGTAAGTGTATACTTAAAGGCTTCCTTGCTGAGTATGCCATTTTGAGTAGAGGCTTTGCTTTGTAAAACGAACGATTGTTTCGAAAAATGACAGTAAATAAGCCCTTAAGTATCCACTTAGTTAAGTATTATTTAATTATAGTAGAATCAGTATTCAAGAATTTTACAAAAAGCAACTTTAAAATCTGTTTATTATAATTTGGAAAATACAAGCCAATTTTTAATGCTATAGGACCTACAATTAGTTTACAACTTTTATGCCAAAATACTAACATAATAGAAATTAGGTTCCTAAAAAGATAATTGTTAAAAAAATATCTATTCAATAGTAGGGATGCATCCTAGTGGAAGTCACACAAAGAGTAAAAGAGTGAGACTCTTGTCAAAAAGGGAAAAGACAAGTGAGCTTCTTTGGTTTTATTCAGCTTAGCCTTAAAAAAGTTCACATTTTTAGTGTCTGTATAGGGTGAGATGAACCACGGGAGATTCATATGAACGGTTCAAGTGAATGCGATGCCATTCCTATCAACACTTAAATTATTACAACTTATTATACACAAGTAGGGTATATGTAAAGGAAAATCCTGATATTACGTAACCATAAAATTACCACTTAAAACATTTTATCCTCCGTAATGCACATGTAACTGTATCTCTAATGCATTACCCAAAATAATTAAGTAATACTAGTCCTCATGTGAAAAGGCAGATTTTAAGTTTTAATAAACTTCTTAGCAGCTTGTTTTTCTTACTATCCCAACATATATTTGTAAAGGGGTCATACAAATAAAACATTACAATGGCAGTTAAAATTAAATGTTAAACCAACATACAAACTCACTTATCTCTGCTAATCTGGCTAGAGTATATCTAATCTACTCGGAATCACGACTTATAAGAATTGTCAGCTATCAAATTGTTAGCTTTGGCGATCCTGTGCACGTTTCTCTAGCAGACTTGCGTTCCTTAAATACCTGAAAGTTAAGAACTAGCTTTAACTTATGTTTGTAAAGTATTTTAGCGTCGGTCACCGTCGTGCAGACGGGTTGGGTTTTTTAATAAAAATTAACTACCATAAAAGACATGATTTTTAAAATGAAGTATTATCAGAAAGTTTTATACGTAAATTTAACAAATCGTGGAACTAACGATTCAAAGTATGATTACAGAGTTAAACTATTTAGTTTCATTTAGTTATTAAAATTAATAGTTTATTACTGATTTCCATACATAACTTACCAATGTCAAATAGAATTAAAATGATAAAATGTCTTTACTAACTAATGAAAATACTCTAACAAACATTAATTTAAAATGCAAAATATTAGGTACTTTTTGCATTTTTTTCACAGATAATATAATAAACAGTCAATTTACTGTTTATTATATAGACTATAGTCCTACAGATATCCAACAACGAAGGAGAGCCCTACTACGTAGTAACGCAATGTTACGATGTGAGACTCCCATTATCAGAGGAGTGACGTAAAATGACCCTTAATCAAAATGTAATATTTGTATCAATGATAGAAAACTACAACTGGTTGATTATAGGATCGTTTCGAGGCTACCACTGTTTAAATTCAAAAACAAAAATTAAAACCTATCAGAAAGTGTTTTGAAGGGTCAAATAAGGCGTTGTTTTTGGTTTTAGACGTTTAATTTCATTGTTTTTCATAAAGTATATGCAAATCCCCCCTGTGTTCAAGGAAAAATAGAGAAATGACGAATGGTGTAGTACCATTGATGGCCTGGGTTCAATCTTAGGTAGTACCAAAGAATTTATATCCCCTTTTTAACCCGATTTTTTAACACAGTTGACTAAGCTGTGAAAATTATTATCTAAGAGTCATCCAAGGATTATAAATGTTGGTCGAATTCTAGTGCGAGCTCTCATCTTCCTTGTACACCGTATGGCCCGAGCAGCTCTGCCCTGGGTCCCCTAGACAATGGTAATAGAATGTAAAAGAGTTTATCATTATTATTAATTTTCATCTTCATTTTTCAACATAGTTTTGTCATTTAGAAAATGTAGTGTTTTACTAATGTAGTAGTTTAAAACTAAATTTTAGTGTTTCTTTTAATTATTTCTATAAATTCACTAGTAATAAATTAAATACAAATGAAATAAGTATTAAAGTTATTTGAGATATTTTCACATCTAATAAATTGAAAGGTATAATGATGACTACCTAGGCTTTTTATTGAGAAACGTCTAATATCCATATGTGAAAAGCAAACATTGTACAAATAACAATCGACAATCCTTGAGAACAATCCGATTTATTTCACTTACGAAACATTTAGAAACCTAAGTCCTTGGATAGCATTTATATTGTGAACTATTTACTCGGTTGGGTTTTTCATAAACTTGTGTTTATTACTCGCTTCGTTTAATTTTTAGAATTATTAATCTCTGTTTTGAGCTACAATAAGTAGTTTCCTTTAATTGGGAGTAAAATGTTATTACTTTAGATCATAAGTAGGAAGATATCTTTTGCTGAATACGAATGAAATAAGAAATTGCAAGTTACGGTTATGAATATAATATCGATTACAGCAATTATAATTAGTAATAGGTAGCAATTGATAACCATCTATTAAGGTAATTAGAAATTTCAAAACATTGTAGGGGGCCTGGAAAGAATAGTTCTTCGAATCATCCATCGGTTCGATCTATTGAAAACAGATTGGCACCGCTCTGTTGGTGTCATTATGCATCATTTTATTCCGTTTTTCTATTAGAACTTTCAAAGTCATTATAAATACCACAAATAGGGTTCTTTTGTCAACTAAAATACATTTTTATTGTACGATCATTGTATCATTTCGAATGTACCGTCATGAGTGTCTGGGGAAAAAGGTGAAAGTAAAGAGTGAATGAAATAAAATATTACCCAGACAGGGTTTCGTAAAACCATGCACGATACCGATCAATATATAACTACGTATTTTTCCTGTCGATCGGATTTAATTTTGCGAACACCTCAATGCATACATCAAACCTGAAACGTATAACTCAAACTTAGCCACACACGCCATCAAAAACAAACACGCATTCCCCACATTAAGAAACGTACACCTAATACAAAAAAGTACAAAAAGGCCTCAAAATGACAATTTGGGAACGACTACAAATTTATAAACATAAAAATAATATCATAAACGAACAAATACAAGTAAAATAAAAAAACGATAAATTATTCAACCTAATAGACAAAATTAACCCCAAGACAAACTTAAAAGACTCTCACAGAGCAGTGAATCCGAAAATAGAACAAAATGGTACACCACACCTGGCGACAACGGGAATTCCACGCAGCTCGCAGTCTACTACAATCCCCGGCCAGTGATGCACGATGATGGGGATACCACCAATCTTTGAAAGTTAACTCGCATAAATACCAAGTAAGATTCTTCTTCAAGTACATATAGTGAAAGTGACAAGTGAATACAAGAAAACAGTGTTGCAAAGCTACAAATATATATTATTGTAATATATATATATATATATATATATATATATATATATATACTGTATATATATATTATTCTAATTTTCATTCCTTATGATGTTGGTACTGTTTACCAACGAAAAGCTTTGAATATAAATTAATAAATATTCTTGTATTTGAATAACCTATGTTGTTTTAAATTATTAAACAAGAAAACGTATTATATATATATATATATATATATATATATATATATATATATATATCACTTTCACTATATGTACTTAAACAAGAAACTTACTTGGTATTTATGCGAGTTAACTTTCAAAGATTTGTAGTATCTCCATCATCAAGCATCAATGACCGGGGGTTATAGTAGAGTCTACAACCCCTGGTCAGTGATGCTTGATGATGGAGATACTACCAATCGTTGAAAGTTAACTCGCATAAATACCAAGTAAGATTCTTGTTGCAGTACATATAGTGAAAGTTATAAGTGAATACAAGAAAACAGTGTTGCAAATCTAAACATAAATACTGTATATATATATATATATATATATATATATATATATGGATATACGTGGTAGACTATAGTGGTAAAAATAGATTGTAAGTTTTAACCTAAGATGTTCCCCTTTCATTTGGAACAATTATTCGTATTAATACGATGCACGAACTGACGTCTTAGGATACTCTATATTCCTCCGATAGAACCTAAGTCTTATTCAGAGATGCAACCTTGTACGTATACTCGTACATATGCCATATCTGTCCCTGATCAGAAGGTTTCAATCCTACCATAAATCCACATTTCGTTAACCATTTCCATTTCATATATTTCAAGATCGTAATAGTGAAATCAACCGATAGCCCTAAATACAGAATCACAAGTAGGCCTATTTCAGAATTTGAACATGCGTTACCAATAAGGAAGTTGCAGCCTAAGTGTTTATCGTCGATTATTTTTTCTGTGACACTTTTTATCTGCCGAACATGTAACATGTCACTTTTACTGAGATGTAACGTTTCCGTTTGCACTAACCATCTTCAGGTAAGATGAGACAATGATGAAGACAGCTTTATACAATCGCTATTCCTCCTCTTGATAAATTTACTTTAATTATAAGCTTGGGAAGCCCTTATTTATAAAGTTCAAATGTACAAAATACGGTTTGTTATTCTTTAAACTCAATTTTTTTTTAATGTTTCCATTTTCAGATTAAGATGAAGTTAAATTTTTGAAGCTTCATCAAATGGCAATTAATTGTATTATTTGGTATTCTCTGTTTACTAATTTACCTAAAATAATTTTAATATTTAGTTGTTTTTATTAATATTCACTTTATAATTAAAATTTGGTTTTTAACATTTATATCACTTTAGGAAGCTTTAAAAATACAAAAATAGCTTTATTAGTTCCAAAGTACTCAATATTTTTTCAATATAAAATCTGAAAAATTAACTGTATTCACTAAAGATGAAGTCTTTGAAATAAGTTTTGATTATTAAAATAATTTATTTATCTATACTACTGTTACGGGTCAATAGGGATCAAATTTTAATATTTTCAGTCCTGTTTATGTAACACATTTAATACATTCAAACTGTTCATTTGAATAGGTAAAAAATGCATATAAGCCAAACGTAATAATTTTCAATTGCTTTTCAATTGCAGGTTCTAAAAGGTTATTTATTGGTATTATCCTTTGAAAGCACCCACTGATGTTTTTTATTATCTTTATTAGTGTAAATAAAAAATTTAACGCAAATAAGAAATAGGTTGCTTAGCTTCAAAATGATGCCAAATGTTTAATGTCTTCAATGTTGTTTATAATACATATTAATTTTACAAACCGTTCATTTCGAAAGTACAACAAAGTGTCCCGTGGATAATACCACTTTATTAATATGGAGTTAATTTTACAAACCGTTCATTTCGAAAGTACAGCAATGTGTCCCGTGGATAATACCACTTTATTAATATGGAGTTAATTTTACAAACCGTTCATTTCGAAAGTACAGCAATGTGTCCCGTGGATAATACCACTTTATTAATATAGAGTTAATTTTACAAACCGTTCATTTCGAAAGTACAGCAATGTGTCCCGTGGATGATACAACTTTATTAATATAGAGTTAATTTTACAAACCGTTCATTTCGAAAGTACAGCAAAGTGTCCCGTGGATAATACCACTTTATTAATATAGAGTTAATTTTACAAACCGTTCATTTCGAAAGTACAGCAATGTGTCACGTGGATAATACCACTTTATTAATATAGAGTTAATTTTACAAACCGTTCATTTCGAAAGTACAGCAATGTGTCCCGTGGATAATACCACTTTATTAATATAGAGTTAATTTTACAAACCGTTCATTTCGAAAGTACAGCAATGTGTCCCGTGGATAATACCACTTTATTAATATAGAGTTAATTTTACAAACCGTTCATTTCGAAAGTACAGCAATGTGTCCCGTGGATAATACCACTTTATTAATATAGAGTTAATTTTACAAACCGTTCATTTCGAAAGTACAGCAATGTGTCCCATGGATAATACCACTTTATTAATATAGAGTTAATTTTACAAACCGTTCATTTCGAAAGTACAGCAAAGTATCCCGTAGATAATACCACTTTATTAATATAGAGTTAATTTTACAAACCGTTCATTTCGAAAGTACAGCAATGTGTCCCGTGGATAATACCACTTTATTAATATAGAGTTAATTTTACAAACCGTTCATTTCGAAAGTACAGCAATGTGTCCCGTGGATAATACCACTTTATTAATATGGAGATAATTTTACAAACCGTTCATTTCGAAAGTACAGCAATGTGTCCCGTGGATAATACCACTTTATTAATATAGAGTTAATTTTACAAACCGTTCATTTCGAAAGTACAACAAAGTGTCCCGTGGATAATACCACTTTATTAATATAGAGTTAATTTTACAAACCGTTCATTTCGAAAGTACAGCAATGTGTCCCGTGGATAATACCACTTTATTAATATAGAGTTAATTTTACAAACCGTTCATTTCGAAAGTACAGCAATGTGTCCCGTGGATAATACCACTTTATTAATATGGAGATAATTTTACAAACCGTTCATTTCGAAAGTACAGCAATGTGTCCCGTGGATAATACCACTTTATTAATATAGAGTTAATTTTACAAACCGTTCATTTCGAAAGTACAACAAAGTGTCCCGTGGATAATACCACTTTATTAATATAGAGTTAATTTTACAAACCGTTCATTTCGAAAGTACAACAAAGTGTCCCGTGGATAATACCACTTTATTAATATAGAGTTAATTTTACAAACCGTTCATTTCGAAAGTACAGCAAAGTGTCCCGTGGATAATACCACTTTATTAATATAGAGTTAATTTTACAAACCGTTCATTTCGAAAGTACAGCAATGTGTCCCGTGGATAATACCACTTTATTAATATGGAGTTAATTTTACAAACCGTTCATTTCGAAAGTACAGCAATGTGTCCCGTGGATAATACCACTTTATTAATATAGAGTTAATTTTACAAACCGTTCATTTCGAAAGTACAACAAAGTGTCCCGTGGATAATACCACTTTATTAATATAGAGTTAATTTTACAGACCGTTCATTTCGAAAGTACAACAAAGTGTCCCGTGGATAATACCACTTTATTAATATAGAGTTAATTTTACAAACCGTTCATTTCGAAAGTACAGCAAAGTGTCCCGTGGATAATACCACTTTATTAATATAGAGTTAATTTTACAAACCGTTCATTTCGAAAGTACAGCAAAGTATCCCGTAGATAATACCACTTTATGAATATAGAGTTAATTTTACAAACCGTTCATTTCGAAAGTACAGCAATGTGTCCCGTGGATAATACCACTTTATTAATATAGAGTTAATTTTACAAACCGTTCATTTCGAAAGTACATCAATGTGTCCCGTGGATAATACCACTTTATTAATATAGAGTTAATTTTACAAACCGTTCATTTCGAAAGTACAGCAATGTGTCCCGTGGATGATACCACTTTATTAATATAGAGTTAATTTTACGAACCGTTCATTTCGAAAGTACAGCAATGTGTCCCGTGGATAATACCACTTTATTAATATAGAGTTAATTTTACAAACCGTTCATTTCGAAAGTACAGCAATGTGTCCCGTGGATAATACCACTTTATTAATATAGAGTTAATTTTACGAACCGTTCATTTCGAAAGTACAGCAATGTGTCCCGTGGATAATACCACTTTATTAGGCCTAATATAGAGTTAATTTTATAACTGCAAAATGTAGTAAAATATTCTATTACTCCACTTAAAATGAAAATATTAAAAAAACGAAAAAACTACGGATTAAATCAACAAAAATAACTAGTTTCAAAGGGTTTATCAATTCCGTAATGAAAGTAGTGAAAATCGCATCCCATCTCTTCCTAGTTGTCCAAGAAATGAAAGACTTATAGTTTCTCTTGCCTTAAGCCTTGGACAAACAATAGGAAACTGACAGAGACATATTTCACTTTCTATACCGTACATGGTTCAATACAGTAGGTAAATCGGAAACCGGTTTCCGTGAGATCTTCAAAAACTCAGAGAAAGTGCCTAGAATTAACTAATCATATTACATTACCTTGTATAACGGTTTTTTCCCTCCAGGCCTATACTAACATTTTTTTTTCTAGAAAATTACCATTTCAACATTTTTTATGATTCTTCTTTTTGTAATTTTTTGTAACTAATAATTATATATGAGTATGTATTAGCATATAAAAATTACATTTCAAAGATATGCGTTATAACGCATATAATAGTTTAATACGGCCTAGAAACTTTTCAAGAAAAGTTTGGAATATTTGTTTAACTCAGAGAATAAACTTATTGTTAACGAAATAAAAGAATCGAGCTACTGGTACCTTACCTGCTTAGTACTCTCATGAGTGCGACCAAGAGTGTCGATCTTCATGGACTATGACTTTTCTATCTCCAGGATTCTAATTCTGGGTTCTATTTCTTTTTCATTTTCCATAAGGAGCAACGACGATTTTCGTGAGGGAGGGGTTCAATAAGAAGCTTTTCCAAATAAGAAAGTAAGAGGCATTTTTTCTAATTGTAAGTTATTTAAAATTAAGGGTTAAAATAAAAATTTGGAGGCTGAAGAAGTTGTAAGACGAAAGCGTTTCCTCCAAGTGTAAGTTACCAATTTAACAACTTTTAGTTAACAAAAAGTCTGGCCGCAAGTAATTGTAATAAGTAATTAACAACCAGCTCGTTATGAACACGATTTCGATATAAAAATTGAAGTTATTTTCAATTTCTACAAAAAAACTTTAGAGAGCAAATTAGCGTAATTATAATCAATAAAAATTATAAGCCTTGGCTACAAATATTTACACAACGTTTATGTACATTTTGCTAACACAGGAGCCATCATCAGATAGTTACAAAAATGGTGATTGCAGAAGGCCATTTTTGTAACCTTCAAATGCCAAGTGTGTTAGCGAAAGTAAACATAAAGCTGGTATATATATTTATAGCCAGGGTTTATATTGTTTATTAATTATTTCTATTACTTAACAAACGTTTAAACATCAATGATACTTTATAGTTTTGAAATATTTTTGTTTTTAATATTACTTAAATTATTCCAATTAAAATTATTCAAAAAAAATTATAAGACTTCCAAATCGCCCGTTAACATCAACGACTTCATGGCAATCGAACATCCGTCTTCTGAATCTTCGATTTATAACTCGGATTTCTAATTTCTACGTTCATGAGCTACGTACATTGTACGTCTCATCAACGTAGAAACACTGCATCTGTTTAATGCGTCTGCATGAATGAGTTTTGGTAACTTTAGGAAGCCAGCGGATTTTCTCCTAAAACATTGCAAGCCTTTAAATTCAATACTTAAGCATTACTAGGGTTCCAAGGATTCCCTCGTTCAACGTTTTTTTTTTTACTTTGAAGCTTCACGCTACGAAATCGTTGTTAACCATGCTACACGCTTGTCCTCCACTCTGCACTACAAAGACATCCGATCAGAGTTGGCAGTTATTGTATTGGCATAGAATAGCTTTCTGGTTAAAACTCTAGGATCTAAAAGGTAACACGTTTTTGTATTTTTTAACATGTTTTTGTCTGTATAATTATTTACAGTATACATTTTTACATATGACTATGCTTTCTATTTAATAATCTTGTAATGAAAAATCTCGTGTAAATATACAATAATACTATCTTTAAAAATAATTACGAGAAACGATTTTTACAGATAAAATATTATTTAAAAGATAAAGTGAAAATTGATAGTATTTATATTTAATGAATTTATCTTGTGATTATTGGTAAAGTAATGAAGTTTTCACTGAGGATTATTGAATATTTCGTTTACGGTAAATGAACTAAATCGTATTGTCAGTATATTTATTTTGGTTCTCATTCGAGTTATGGTTAGACTATAGAAAAAGCCGCTTTCATGAGGATAATTCGTTGATTATAGTCTGATAATGCTCGTTCTAAGCGGCATTCTGAAGCAAGAAATTTAAAAAACCTATACGTTTTACACTTATTTTTTATATTATTTTTACATATGGCGAAATACTACAAAAAATAAATGCTGTGATTGTATATTTTGCCTATTAGTTATTTTATAGAAAACATTTTTCACTCAAGGTTAAAATAGCATATTATTGTTTCCAAATCACATGGATTGGGATGTAACTATAGTTGTTCCAGGGATTTCCCTTTCATTTACAAGCAAAATCACTTCGATCGGTTCAATACTTACAAAATTATCGTGAAATGAACACACACAAAACACATACGGGTCGAAGATCGTACTTCCTCCTTTTTTGTAGTCGGTTAAAAAAACTACTCGTTGATATATAATAAGCATATTTAAAAAAATATATATGTTTTATAGATAGATAACTGAAAACACTTTTAAGGATTTATATTTTACAAAATTTGTATACACAGGATGGATTTTATCCATGAATAATATATGTAGGGCCTATATTGAGTGTATATATAGCGTAAATAAATCTATTGATCAAAGTCTGTGTAGCAACATCAGACCTGCTGTAAGGTTACACAATGACGAGAATACATAGTCAAGGGGAGTACAAGAATGTACTACTAAAATTTGTATACACGGGATGGATTTTATCAATGAGTAATGTATGTAGGGCCTATATTGAGTGTATATATAGCGTAAATAAATCTATTGATCAAAGTCTGTGTAGCCACATCAGACCTGCTGTAAGGTTACACAATGACGAGAATACATAGTCAAGGGGAGTACAAGAATGTACGACTAAAATTTGTATACACAGGATGGATTTTATCCATGAATAATATATGTAGGGCCTATATTGAGTGTATATATAGCGTAAATAAATCTATTGATCAAAGTCTGTGTAGCAACATCAGACCTGCTGTAAGGTTACACAATGACGAGAATACATAGTCAAGGGGAGTACAAGAATGTACGACTAAAATTTGTATACACGGGATGGATTTTATCCATGAATAATATATGTAGGGCCTATATTGAGTGTATATATAGCGTAAATAAATCTATTGTTCAAAGTGTGTATAGCAACATCAGACCTGCTGTAAGGTTACACAATGACGAGAATACATAGTCAAGGGGAGTACAAGAATGTACGACTAAAATTTGTATACACAGGATGGATTTTATCCAAGAATAATGTATGTAGGGCCTATATTGAGTGTATATATAGCGTAAATAAATCTATTGATCAAAGTCTGTGTAGCAGCATCAGACCTGCTGTAAGGTTACACAATGACGAGAATACATAGTCAAGGAGAGTACAAGAATGTACAACTAAAATTTGTATACACAGGATGGATTTTATCCAAGAATAATATATGTAGGGCCTATATTGAGTGTATATATAGCGTAAATAAGTCTATTGATCAAAGTCTGTGTAGCAACATTAGACCTACTGCAAGGAAACACAATGACGAGAATACATAGTCAAGGGGAGTACAAGAATGTACAACTAAAATTTGTATACACAGGATGGATTTTATCCATGAATAATGTATGTAGGGCCTATATTGAGTGTATATATAGCGTAAATAAGTCTATTGATCAAAGTCTGTGTAGCAACATTAGACCTACTGCAAGGAAACACAATGACGAGAATACATAGTCAAGGGGAGTACAAGAATGTACGACTAAAATTTGTACACACAGGATGGATTTTATCCATGAATAATATATGTAGGGCCTATATTGAGTGTATATATAGCGTAAATAAGTCTATTGATCAAAGTCTGTGTAGCAACATTAGACCTACTGCAAGGAAACACAATGACGAGAATACATAGTCAAGGAGAGTACAAGAATGTACGACTAAAATTTGTATACACAGGATGGATTTTATCCATGAATAATATATGTAGGCCCTATATTGAGTGTATATATAGCGTAAATAAGTCTATTGATCAAAGTCTGTGTAGCAACATTAGACCTACTGCAAGGAAACACAATGACGAGAATACATAGTCAAGGAGATTACAAGAATGTACGACTAAAATTTGTATACACAGGATGGATTTTATCCATGAATAATATATGTAGGGCCTATATTGAGTGTATATATAGCGTAAATAAGTCTATTGATCAAAGTCTGTGTAGCAACATTAGACCTACTGCAAGGAAACACAATGACGAGAATACATAGTCAAGGAGAGTACAAGAATGTACGACTAAAATTTGTATACACAGGATGGATTTTATCCATGAATAATATATGTAGGGCCTATATTGAGTGTATATATAGCGTAAATAAGTCTATTGATCAAAGTCTGTGTAGCAGCATCAGACCTGCTGTAAGGTTACACAATGACGAGAATACATAGTCAAGGGGAGTACAAGAATGTACGACTAAAATTTGTATACACAGGATGGATTTTATCCATGAATAATATATGTAGGGCCTATATTGAGTGTATATATAGCGTAAATAAGTCTATTGATCAAAGTCTGTGTAGCAACATTAGACCTACTGCAAGGAAACACAATGACGAGAATACATAGTCAAGGAGAGTACAAGAATGTACGACTAAAATTTGTATACACAGGATGGATTTTATCCAAGAATAATGTATGTTGGGCCTATATTGAGTGTATATATAGCGTAAATAAGTCTATTGATCAAAGTCTGTGTAGCAGCATCAGACCTGCTGTAAGGTTACACAATGACGAGAATACATAGTCAAGGGGAGTACAAGAATGTACGACTAAAATTTGTATACACAGGATGGATTTTATCCATGAATAATATATGTAGGGCCTATATTGAGTGTATATATAGCGTAAATAAGTCTATTGATCAAAGTCTGTGTAGCAACATTAGACCTACTGCAAGGAAACACAATGACGAGAATACATAGTCAAGGAGAGTACAAGAATGTACGACTAAAATTTGTAAGCTACATTTATTTAATATGTGCATTGAAATAGGCTGCTACCATCCAAGAAACATGTAATCAACAATAATCTGCACTTGGTGTTACCTAGTTAAGATTCTTTCGTCACGTCCTGTGAAATGTCTTGTGCAAGAGCAAACAGGTGTTTTATTTCTTAAAAATAAAATGAGCAAACGATAATTAAATTCAGCTTGAATTTCATGATCATTACGTAAGTAAAAAGCAAATAAAAATAAAATATCTACAAAATTTATTCTACATTTATTGAGTGAACAGGTAATTTAAAAGATTCGCCGTAACACATCTGAAGAAAGACAATTTCCATGACGCGAAGATGTCTTCAGGAATAAGTTAGAAAATAGTTTTGTTAGTAGAACCTTGACGATTTTTACAGTACGATATAAATTAAATAATTAAAATATATTATATACTCTCTCCCTCTCTCTCTCTCTCTCTCTCTCTCTCTCTCTCTCTCTCTCTCTCTCTCTCTCTCTCTCTCTCTCTCTCTATATATATATATATATATATATATATATATATATATATATATATATATATATATATATATATATATATATATATATGTGTGTGTGTGTGTGTGTGTGTGTGTGTGTGTATGTATGTATATATATATATATATATATATACACACACACACACACACACACATATATATATATAAATATATATATATATATATATATATAAATATATATATATATATATATATATATATATATATATAATAATTAATTAATTAAAAATATTTCGAAAACAAGAATACTTTTAATACATATATTATTCGAAGCTTTTTGCCGAAAAAACAGTACCAGCATCTTCAGGAAAAATAATTATGTAACAAAAAAATATTTAATAAAATATTATATAATTATATACAAATTGTATAAAGTTTTCTCTCTCTCGCTCTCTCTCTATATATATATATATATATATATATATATATATATATATATATATATATGTATATATATATATATATATATATATATATATATATATATATACCTATAGGACTAAATATGTTTAAATAAAACATATATATTTCTATAGTATGAAAACTTTCCCTAAACACAGTATCAGCATTTCCAAAAACGTAATTATAATCATGTCACACTATCCTAGGACTATTCATACACGCATATAACTACACTAGCTTTAATAAGAGTATAGCTAGGCATAATTGTATTACTGTTTGAATAAATATTTGTCTATAATTTCCATCAATTTTAACATTTTATTTTCATTCCCGCAGAGCATTGTATACCTAGAATTTCCAGGATTATATACTATGAAATTGTTTAGATATGATACAAAGGATGAAAAATTTACATCAAAGAAAATTTTGAAACATATAGTCACAAAATTAAAGATAAAGTAATTGATGAACCAACAATGTAAAAACTTAATACTACTTTTACTATATTTAGTGACATACTTAAAATTAATGACTAAAGTAGGTGGAAATTATAGAAACACATTTATTTAAACAACTAAATGTTACACTTATTTTTACACCTCAGGTTTTATACCTACATTCTTCTTCAATGTTTATTGTAGTTAAAGAGTTACAATAGAGGTAACCTACCTACAATAGAGTTAAAGAGGTAAACTACTCGTAGTCAAGAGTTAACCCGACTTCAGTTCTTTTACTTTTAATTGAAACCTTTTAACTGAAATGAAAATTAAAGACATACTTATAATTTTTGAAAAATAGGAATTAAATTAAACTGTAGCAAAAAATAGACATTAATATTTTTAAAGTTAAAAATAAAACCAACATAAAAACTTATCGTTCATAGATATGTTTTTAAATTTCCAGTGCGTTGGGTAAAAAAATATGTTGTCAACGTTACAAGCGTAAAGATCCGATATGTCACAATCAGGTCAGATTTGTGGCTAAGATAGAGTTTATGAAAGTAAATATGGAATAGGCTTCTTATTGTTAACATAAGTTAAATCTACTTTCATTTTCTAGCAATGTTATATTAATATTAAAGTAATTGCTATTAAATATTTCCTGGCTAAGAACAAGCACTAACATTCTTTGTAAATAAAACTGCTGTGGTAAAATGACGGTGTGAAATTTAAAAAAATTTGAAACGTTGTCTAGTGTATAAATTTAATATGAGAGATATATTATGTACCTGATGGTATTCTTTGCGGTAACGAAATTTCTAGTAGTGTTTGAACTGTCGGAAAATTTCTTATGCTACTATCTTAATGAAATATAAATAATTAAAATTTTTTAAATAATTGTCTCTAGAGATAATCTGTTTTAATCGAAATGCACATTAAGGTTAAAAGAGTGCATTTATGATTAAAGGGTTTTATTTATTAAAATTAAAAACCCGCTATAGTTACTTCAATTTGTTATCAACTTTAAGAAAGTTAATTAAATATTAAATAGGTTTTATTATTTAAATAAATAAAACATTTCATAGTTTTCATTTCGTAAAGTCATTTAATTATTTCGTATGGGTAAAATTATAGTTTAAACAAAATCTTCCACTCACCTCACGTGCAACAAAGATGCCACTGACATTTTACAGTAGAGAATTTGATAATTCGAGGTAGATGGGATCGAGACTTCCTCGGAGTAACGATAACTTGGATTACATGGATTGATTACTGTACTTACATAAATTCAATGTTGCTTTATAATACATTGTTCATCATGGTTGTTAAATGTTTTGTAAAAGTTATATACTGTCTTCTGCGTCTGCTTATCAGATCATTTCCGTGCTGCGTGGTGTCTGTTGTTCAATATAGCGCAGTGCAGTTTCCAAAGCTGCCGTTCCTTCACCTTCACTAATTTTCCCTTCTTGTACTACCTCGGTCGAACCTTCATCTTTATTCTCGTCATCACTGCCTTCAGTGGGTTTTTGTACCATTTCAATAATCGCAACGTACTTATGTTCTTCCTTATTCATCCATTGACGCACGTCCGTATTATCGACCTTTTCACAATCTGGAAATTTCTTGATAAAAAATGTAAAATCTGTTTCTTCTTGGAAATCAATAATACAGTCAACAGATTTAATATGCATCAGGACGTTATTCCGTGACTTAATATTTCTTCTTTTATTTCGTTTCATGATTCGGCTATACAGTAGACAACATCCTTAACTGTATTTATTTAGAGAGCCTACAATGGTTTCTTTCCTTTCAGTCGCTTTCAAGAGAGGTTGTAAAAGGTAACGTCTGTATTTTTCTAATACATTCCAGAACACCCTGTACTATCGGTGGGATTAGGCTTGTAACATTTGCAAGTAGAAATAAAGCTCGAGTATTATCAGAGCACAGTTATTCTTCATCGGAACGTGACGGTACATTGTCTAACAGTATTTATTTTTAATTTCAGTTTAAATAGATAAAATAATCTGAAATTGAAATAAGCTACAGTTTGACGGAGGCTCGAAAAAACGGGACTCTGAATTTCGAGACTCTACTGTACTTACATTTATTTGTGTGTTCTTTTACTTTTTGTTTATAAAGTACATAACCTTCCACATTTTACAATAATAAAAAAGAATATAACACAATATTTTCTAAACAACTTAACTACTTGTATGTTTTTTTTTCAATTGATTTGATATGATATTTAAACATATAAAAATCCACAGAGTTTTTGCAATTGTCACTCCATTATACAACAACATAAAGTTAGGTCTTTTACCTTTCATATTTTCTAATAAATGCGTTATTTTTCATAAAATAAGAATTTTGGGAAAAAATACAGGCTATACATTAACAAAACATTTTGTGAAGGATGACTAATTCACTATGCAATTCCTTTTCAGGCATTCCTTATGTCACTGCTCTTTTTTCGCCTAACTTCTTCTTTGTATTTTTGCATGAAACTGGAAAGCTTCGTATTTATTATAGGCTTCATCTTATCTCTCATTTGCACTAAATATGGACAACTTTTGTTATATAACAACAAATATTTTCTTTTAAAGAATCTGTTGAAAAAGAAAGCACGCCATAAAATAACATTTTTATGTTTTATGATTTTGTGCTTTGGCATAAAGTCACTTTATTAAAGATTCTGGAGATTCAGCCAACTGTCTAAACATAAGTCATTATAGTTTTCGGAAGGTGGGTGAGTAATGTTTGGTAATATTTATCATTGTTTCCATTTGCTTTTTGTTATTTATAATAACTAGAATAATAAGTCCTATAACAAAGATCTTCATTAGGACTATCTTTCAATGATATCATGTGATAAAACACAGCCAAAAATATATATTGACAATATTTTTTCATAATTGTTAAAAAATGTTTTATGATAATGTATTTTCCTCAAGAAATGTTTTCGTTTCATTATTTTATTGGTTTCGTATATTAATTAAAATTTGTATACAAAGTTATATTTTGTATTAAGTTATATTTAATTTGTGCTCCTGTAAATTTTTTTATTTTTAGCAATAAAGTCCCTTTCGTAAGACCTTTGGTTAATGCCAAACGTAAAAGTTCAAACCTTTTAAAACTTCTTGAAAGGTATCCCACAGGAAACAAGTAGGCTTTCTCTGAAAACATAGTCAGGACTTATTTTTACATCGTACTGTGAAATAAATCAGCGAGAGCCCTTTTTACATGGAAACGCCTCATTTCTACTGTTTCCAT
>JBAIZL010000001.1:54671270-54713770 GCA_036971475.1 Prosapia bicincta | reverse complement strand
CTTCAAAAATCTTGTATTCAGAACGTTTAATGGCTTCGTCTGGATGAATGACCATGAAGTTCTACAACCTTGTCTTTAATACTTCTATAAAAGGCGTGAGAATCCCGTTTTGGAGGAGAAATCACATTTAAGCTCTCGTCCATGTACGCTCTGGCAAGTAGGACGTAATAGGAAACCTCTTGTCGCTTGATGCTCTCATTGCGTTGGGGTTTGCAAAAATAAGACTTGGTCAAGGGAGATACAACACTTAAGTAGAACGTATGTAGGGGAAAGGGATTCAACACAAGATTGGAGGTCTAAAGCAAGTCTTCGTGTGTGCTCCATCAGTAGACCTACGCACAATTTATTAAATTAACAGTGACATTTTACCTTTAATAAGTGTAACGTTTATTTAAAATTTACTTAATACTCGGCCTTTACAATGAACTAAAGGCAAAAAATTCCATTCTTAGGTCCCATTATCGGTACACTTGATCAGTACTCCGCAGAGTATCAATCTTAAGTTACTGTTTAGGATTGTAATGTTACTGCTTAGGACAATAACAATGTTACTGCTTAATCTCGGAACGTTTGGGACCTGGAAAGCCATCAGGGCCTGCTGGAGCATCACATCATCCCTAAAAATATTTTCTTGATAATTAAAGAATTTAAATTTAAATATTTTGCGTCTCTTAAATGATAAGAGGAATGGTATTCATAAGATCCCAGATAAACCAATTTACAATACTAAAATAAATTATTCACTCAACTGTTTCAAAATTACTTGAAAATTCATGTCAAAAAATGATAAGAAATAGTATAACTTTTAAAATAATTTTTTGATATTATTTTTTTTCAAACTCACTACAACTAAATAAAATTGCTACTTTATTTAACACTATATTTGAGTTCACTATATCAAGGTCAATGCTACATTTCCAAGTTTGGGAGCATATTTCCAAGTCAAAGGCAATAAGTCCAAGTTTTCCAGCAGATTTTGGAAACAAATGGATACTAGTTGATAGTCTAACCATACCCCTCCAGAACTGTTTCACAGAGCCTTAATTATTGTTATATTTATTTGTTAATTTTATTTACCGTAACTTGACTATTTTAAATTTTTTTTTTTTTTGGGATCGATTTAGATTCAAACCAAAACCATCAGGGAAAGGTCCTACAGACCATCCAAGGTGAAGACGAACCTTTTTGATTTTGCCCTTCTTTATTTATTACCACTATTAAACGGTAATATTTAACTATAAGACATAGACATATGATATATATATATATATATATATATATATATAACTTAACTTTTTTTATAATTATAATTTATTTTTAATGTTATTTATTTACCTTACCTATTTAATGTCACACCTTCAGGTTTATAATGAATTAACAATCTTATAATTTTTAAACATCACTTGCATTTATTTCTTTACACACTATATCAAATTTATATTAAATATTTTGCAGTGACAGGATTGATATCTTAACTAACATTACAATGATAAAGGTGTACTTTGAGGCTTGAGAATTCTAATAAAATACACAACAAAAATAATAAATTCAGTATTAAAATTTTGTAGTTGCTCTCTGGTCGCTAATACTGGAACTTTGCTTCTTAAATTAGAAATGGTGAAACTAGATTAAGATTTACTAGCGAGTTAGATTTTATAAATGGTAATGAAATTAAATTTGTTCTGAACTAAAATATAGATGTCTGTTGGCTACATTTATATTCAAATAATACTTATTGTTCTGAAGAGCCCCTGGAATCTTGGCCTTGGTTACCTTCTGCACTTACACTTGACACAAAAAAAACTTACTTTTATATTTCTAAAAAAAACTTTTACGTCGCACTTTTTAAAATTTACTTATAAAAACTCGTTACTTAATTTAACAATTTATTCTTTTTACAACACTCCCATCCTTGACCCCACCAATCAGTCTTCCTTATTCTCGAGTTCCCTTCAAAACTTCTCTCACGTCTCCCGATCATCTAGTTTTTACTGAAAATCCCTAATATCTACCACTACCAATGTGTTCTTTGTAAGTTCCCACAGTTTCCATCTAACGGTACACGGTTATTTTCCCAGGCTATATAGATCAGTGGATTTTCCAGTCTTTAATAACTTTGGACCCTTCTATTGTCAAATTCCCGGCACACAGATTATAGCTTTCCCGGAAAAGGATGGTACATATATATATATATATATATATATATATATCACTATGAAAGATACTGTTTCTGTAGCTAAATGTTAGTTGAGTAATACGATTGTAATTTTCTTTACCATTTTGAATATTGTGAAAATAGAATCATATTCACGAAATAGTTACACCAAACTAGACATTTATTTTACCTGAGATCTATTATTTCCTCTACCAAGGTCAAAAGCGAAGAACTAAGCTGATTACTCCAGGTGATTATTTGTAAATTATTTATTGTTCTTGATTCTAGTTCCAGCCCAATAGAGGGATTTATAAATTCTGGTTTAGAGGACAGTTTCGGTAATTAACCCTTCTACTGGTACATAAGATTCCACTATAAAAATAAAGAATATAATGAAGAAAGTTATAAATTGTTTAAAAGAGGAATCAATTTCAAAATTTTTCTGGTTGCTATCTGGCGCTTCGACCAGATTGAAAAATTTTATTATCTAATGTCCTGAACATACAACATAAACGATCACAACTATCCGACCATTTGCAAGGAAGCCCCTCCTTCTGAGTGTCTGCTTATTAGGTTAACCGAGTGCAGTGACCACACTTGAAAGTGAAGCAGGTTGCATCTCAAGGACATTCGTCTTGATTTATACAAAAATACTTTAACGACGACCAGATTACGTAAGGACTGGTCTCGCGGCCTAGTTATAGCATCCACGCAGCATCTCGCAGGATCAACTTTCCTCACACGCAGGAAGACTTACGGTCTTCGTATTTAATTTTAATTAAAATTCCACAATAATAAGAGATTGTGTAAGTTTGCACAGATTTCAGAGCGCGAGTAATGTGTACTCTTGCAATCATAACTTATAAGCGGACACTTTGAAACGTGTTAGTTCTGCTTTATACTGGCTTGTCACGCTTCGTGGTGAAGAGAAAGTACAGATATTATAGAAAATGGATATTCATCTTAAAATCCTTCTACTTTAACATAATGCCCTTCTTAAATAACTCTTTCCAAACAATTAAACTTGGTCAAAAATTAATATTTTTCTATTCAATTTTTTATATTTATAATTTTAGTTTAATGTGTCTAACCTTTTAGTGTAAACGTTTTAATCAAAACTCTACTCATATTCAACCACCACCAACAGAGAACCAATCTATTGGAAAATAATAGAATATAGAGTTATTATCTTAAACAAATGACTTTGAACATTAATTAATAAATTATTTTTAAAAAGAAAAAATACGGTTTTCATTATTCTTAACGCGTACTTTTTGAAATTGTTCACATTTCTGTAAGGAAATAATATAGATGATTAAATGCGTTACATTTTATTGAATCTTTAATAATTATTAAACAAATGCAAGAAAAAAACATATACAATAATACCAGTGTCTTTTCCCGTCGTGTCGCGGCTTCTCCCTCTGCAACTCAACTGCGATTCTCTCGTTTTCATCTACATAATATACTTGTAAACTTTTTGCATTTGTTTATGATATGGTATGAAACCATCATGTGGCCATTAAAAGTAAACTTGGCCATGCACTTTAAATATTGGCTGAAGTCATCTCCAACAACCAGTCTTTCACTGAAGGAAGTAATTTGATACATTTACTTTTATAAAACCACAAATAATAACACTATTTATAAACATTTATGACATCACAGTACTGTATGAGTTTTCACAGCCCCCATTCCCTTATTAAACACTTACTTGTACAGTTTTTATGGTATATTTTGGGTTGTTTTTATTATTTTAGCATTTATTTATTGTTTATGTTTTGTGAATATTTAACAGCTGAATGATTAGTTTGGTTAAAT
Source organism: Prosapia bicincta (assembly GCA_036971475.1). Taxonomy (NCBI): domain Eukaryota; kingdom Metazoa; phylum Arthropoda; class Insecta; order Hemiptera; family Cercopidae; genus Prosapia; species Prosapia bicincta. The sequence continues at coordinate 54,709,794 of JBAIZL010000001.1, read as the reverse complement.
AGAAGGATAAAACTTAATGGTTGATATTAAAAAATAGGTATAATAAAATGTTCTTGGTGCAAAATACTTGCTTCAGTTAGAAAACTAGCAAATCTATGTCAAATATAGAAAATAAAAATAAAATTAAGTAAAAAAAGGAAAATAATCAGTAAATGAAGAGTTGTGTAGGACGCCGATGAGCCATATGTGTTAACTATACTAGTTAGATCAAAAGTTTCAAAGGCCAAAAACAAGCTGAGTAACATAAAAGCTTCAATAAACAATGCAATAGACAAATATTTTAATTGTTCTGTAGAGTATATATGAAGCCGTTTCACTTATTAAGCATTCATTTGATACGTTTATTAGAAAAATAAATGGACAACAGACTTCTACATTCGTTAATGTAAATAGTAGAGCAATAAATTTTAAGTGTTTGTGGAGAAATTTCTCTGGATTCTTAATTGCACTTCCTACGGTGATCGAAAAGAATAAATTTGGCTTCATGAACTGAAAAAATTCAAATGGTTAATTGGGTATAAATGTTCAATCATTGAAAATATATGTCAACTTGAGCCACTGTGGCGTAATATTTAATTTAAACAAATAAAACGTCTTAGTCACAAATAAAAATTTCATTTAATCCACATCTACACTTCAATTGCAGAGGAATTTCAATCTTCAGAGGAAATTAATAGAAAAATAACTAATTTATTTTTGAGTAGGTTATTTTTAAAATAACTTCGTCTGAATGGGATTGCTTTGCAATTGTAATGTACTTAAGGGTTTAAGTAAAAAGGTTTTTATTTGTGGTTAAGAAGTTTTATTTATTTCACTTAATTTATAGTGTATATGTTGATTTTTTTTAAAATATAACATGGAAAAGATTTTAACTGTGCTTTTGTACAGACTAATTGAAAAGAATAATTTTTAAAAATAGAATCATTATAGATGAAATTTTAAGGATATACCCGTATTGAAATGCAATATAGGAGGAGAAATATAGGAGTAAGAAATGATTGCATTTTACACAGACTCAATGTGTCCTTGAAATGTATTTTTTTACAAAGAAATAATGGCAAAAGCGAAGAAAGAATGAAGGACATAAGACTTCGCGTTGTTACAATAGTATAATAAATAAGCTTATATCTCACAAATAATACAAAGTGAATCAAAACATTAGATATACCAGGAAAATAACATTGCAAAGCCTGGATCAAGAGAAGCGTGTCAAAAAACTTTCATGTGCTGTATAAAAAAAATGAAAAGAACAAAACTTGCAAGAGAAACGTTTAAGGCTATGTATAGGAATTTGCAAATAGAAACAAGAATCTAAAATTGTGCTTTGTCCCGTGTAAAATGTGTTGAAACATTATTTATTCAATATAAACTATGATGAAATAAAGGGAGGCAATTGTCAACATGCCAAATCTGTTACATTGTGTTACTAATCCATCTATTTTATGGTTAACTTGGTGATAAATTGAAATTATAAAGGTAGATATGAACAAGGTTTGAGGTCAAATTAACTTGACTAAACCATTATTAGAAAAGATGAAATGAAAATCTACTTTTTAGTTCTGTTTTTTGTGTCAGAGCAACTGAGTAAAGTACTTTTTTTTACAAAACTAAAAGATAAAAAAAATTTCTTATGGGAAATACAAAGCAGTTATTTTTCTCTTAACGAAGAATGTGTGCTAAAGTTGGCTTCTTCATTCCCTAATTTTCTAATAACCGAAAGTTTTTGATGTAGGCCGTGTTAAAATATATAACTTTGTTTTCATACTAGTTTCTCCTCAAGAAAGGGTTCTGGAAATTAAACAAAAATATTACATTTATATTGAATTGGAAAATATAGGAATTGTAGAATTAGATTAATTTTATGCAAATACATTTTATCTTATTATCGTTTCTTATCTTATTTATTCTAAATATCCAAGCATTTACATCTATATGATTTACTAATAAGGCGTGGGTATTGGTACCGTTCATATAAAGCAGTGCCGTTGTACGTATAACTAAAATATTACTTAAAGTTTGAAAAATCCGCCTAATCAATTCTGGTTTCGAGCATCGATTTATTTGATACATTTTTTAATAATGGAGTTAGTCGTGGTAATTCACCTTTATTATTAAAAAAGACAAAAAGTAAGCGGTCGCTACTAAACAAACATTTTTCATGACGTTACCATATGATTTTGCTTAGCTCATTCACTGTCTTACAAACAACCAATTTTTCATGGTTTTGTGTAATGTTTGGTACTTTTGATATGGTTTTAATAATACACACACGTAAGCACAAGCGCGCGCGCGCACACACACACACACACACACACACACACACACACTGCAACGTCCCTACCCTTGTTTGCTGAATAATATATTGATTATATATTTATATATCTGCTGCTCACACCGTTTTGTGTACCGTGTTAAGATCCCTAAATTTTGTCTTGTGTTCCCGTATAATGTACCCCGCCCAAAAGCAGGCCTATTCCCGCTGACATCTCCCCTAACGTTTGTATGACCTCCCCTAAGTTGGTTGGCAGGTTTGTTGGGTCTGTATTTAGTCACACATGTCAGTAAAATAGTCAGCTGGAAAGAAACAACATTTATATGAACACACAAAATTTTCAAAGAATCTTACCACCTCATGAGATCTGCAGGCTCAGCAGAGGGACGTGCAAAATATGATCATGTCTAAGATACCTCTTTAAAAAGGCTCCTGTGTTCTTTAAACATAATCTGCCAGTAGACATCGTCTCTGGGCTTCAATACAAAAAACCAACTAATTTTTAGAATAGCTCGATAAAATTGTTCTCAGGAGAGAACTCGTTTGACAAAACATTAGGTTCTGAATTTTATATATTTATTAATTAATGAAATTTAATTAAAACTGTACTCTTATTTTATAATCATTATTTATCAGTTGGAAAAAACTAAAAGGTTTTATTGGTTGTTCAACACAGGATAAATTCAAATACTGTAAGTTTTTATAATGCATTTAATTACTGATTTGAACTAAACTAATATTTTTTTCAAATAAAACATATTTAGATCTCTCTTTATCTGCACAAATTATTAATTAAAAGTTCGTTAATTTTCACATATTTAAAACCTACATTTCATATACAATTCATTAATTACATTTACATATCTTAAAAAAAAACATTATTTCCAAATTTAACCTAATAAAATATTTTATCTGCTTATTTCAAGATTGAATTGGTAAATTCACATTTTATTATAAATAATTTTAAAATATATACGATTCAATAAATCTGGTCTTCTTGAAAATGATTGGCTTATGGCCAAAACCACTTTGTAAATTGACTATTTATTATTCATTATTTCAACAATTTTGTTATACTAATTAATGTTATTACTTTTAAGATTTATTTAATTATTCAACATAGAATGAAGTCATTGTTTAAGTTTAATTTGTAATTTGAATTTAATAAATTTAACTGACTAAATTTGACGTTAATTCGTATATAATAGAGAAAATGACTTGCCAAGGATTTCCCTGCCGGTCCTGGAGTCCTCTCGTCTGGATTCCCTGGTCCCTGGACATCGGAAGTTGCCATCCCTGGTCAGTCGATGGAAGTCTTTCTCCATTCCCGCGTCCCGGAGGCTGAGTCTGGAGCCCTCGTCCATGGATGGAAGTAGACGGCAGGAACGTGGCTATTTTGGTCCCATCTGGCCGGGTGATGATTCTAGGCGCGATCCGACATAGCGGCCGTTAGCACCTCGTATTAAAAAATGTTTTCAGACTGCCTCACAGGTCCTTAAGTTCCTGTATTTATTGCGGCTATGTCACCCTTCCCCTCGGCTCTCCTCTCGTCGCTATCTCCGTGCTTGTTTCTTGTACGGGCGGGTTGGACAACGTATTAGTTTTAACCTGCATAATTTTGTTATCTGTTTTAGAACACTGAAAAATGTCTATTATTTTTAAATGGCTGTAACGTTTTTGTTATTTGAGCTGTTTAAATTATGTTTTCACTACTGTTTATTATGGATTTTTTTTGTCATTTCAAAATGTCGATGATAGTTCTACGTAGCCTAGTTCTCAAGTTAGCATTTTTCGGCACTTAGAAAATGTTTCACTTCACTTTCGTTTGTCAAATTTAGTTAGTTACAGTATTACAATTTCATGCTATTATAATTTTTAATTTGTCTTAATAATACTTATTCAAAATTTTACTGACTTCTTGACTCTTTACTATGTTTATTATACCATAAATTAAAACCTTATTATTTAAATATTAAAATTGTTATTTAAAAAATAAGAAATTATTAATTTCTTAATTGAAACGTTAATTCAGACCGTTTCAACACACACACACACACACACACATACAAATATATATATATGGAGAGAGAGGAAGAAGGAGAATTAGAAGATAAAAGGTTTTTTAGGACATAAAATAAATTTAGAATAGAAGACCATAATGAAGTACACAGTAGAGATACACCTTTGCTTCTATATAGAGATCAGGCCCTGGCTAAATATTATGCTAATATGGGGACACCGTTCTATTATTCCTTTATTTTGATAATTCATTTTCTTGAATTTTCACTTTCTCTGTAGAATAATGTCTGACTATTACTTTTAATAATTTAGTTTATACATTTTCTTTAATCAGTATTTATAGGAAAATTATGTTTTTTGTATTTGTGTTTGTACTAAATTTCTTTACATTTTACAACCCAAAACTTGAAGCTTTCTGTTACCATTGTCTTGCTTTCTGAGAGTCGCTGTCTCACTAGTGTATGTGAGTTATAATGTAAATCGGTGTTGAGTATGTGAGTTGGGTGTAGCTTGCAATGTTAGTGTATCTCACACTGTATGGTTGTGTGGCGCTGTTTGTTTTCCAACGCCACATAGTCGAAAAGTTTAAATATACAAACATTTCAAACTACACCCTTCATACATACTCAACACTCAATTAAATTAAAGCTAACAAAACTTTAACCCAAATAAATCATAAACCCCGAAATTCTGAACATTCTCCCTACTCCACCTTACTTCCACTCTAACCTAAAAAAACCAAGAGATCATATACGGTCAAAGTCGACAATGGGATACATCTACCGAAACAGCCGTCCTCTAAAATAAGTAAGTGACAGGCAAGTGCAACATATCAACAATGGGTTTTGGTGTGAAACTAATAATGCATGTGACTAGGGAATCATATAATGATAATATTTAATTAATTTTTTGAAATATTTTAATAGCCATAAATACTTCCTTTTTAATTCTTAAATTTGTACTTATTGCGTATGTAATCATGTAACGTGTGGAAGTTGGCATCCGTGGGAAACACTGGTGAAAATAGGAAACCTTTTATTTATTGCGTATATAATCATGTAGCCTGTGGAAGTTGGCATCCGTGGGAAACATTGGTGAAAATAGGAAACCTTTTATTTATTGCGTATGTAATCATGTAGCGTGTGGAAGTTGGCATCCGTGGGAAACACTGGTGAAAATAGGAAACCTTTTATTTATTGGGTATGTAATCATGTAGCGTGTGGAAGTTGGCATCCGTGGGAAACACTGGTGAAAATAGGAAACCTTTTATTTATTGCGTATGTAATCATGTAGCGTGTGGAAGTTGGCATCCGTGGGAAACACTGGTGAAAATAGGAAACCTTTTATTTATTGAACACTCGGAGTAAGTAAAATTATAAAAGATAAATTATAATTAAAAAGTAATGGAAATAAGAACGTAAATGTCGTTTTTATTATTTCAGGTATTAAATGCAATTGTTATCATAATATTAAGTAAAATGTAAGTTGCAAATATTTTATCGTTTGTAATAAATTATTATCATTTCAGATACAAAATACAACCGTTTTTATATAAAGAAAACATAAATATAACCTTAAATTTTATGAAATTTCATTGTTACCTTATTTAAATTTGCAGGAAGACTATAATTAAATCAGATTTTATTAGATACGTATTACACTTTTGCTATTACTTACTACCAGACTTTTTGTTAACTAAAAGTTGTTAAACTGTTAACTTACACTTCGAGGAAACGTTTTCGTCTTACGACTTCTTCAACCTCCTTGAGGCTAAAGAAGTTGTAAGACGAAAACGTTTCCTCGAAGTGTAAGTTAACAATTTAACAACTTTTAGTTAACAAAAAGTCTGGTCGCAAGTAATATCAAAAGTATAATAAGTAATTTACAACCAGCTCGTCATGAACAGCAGCAAGATATCAATATTTATTAGATAATATACAGTCTGCAGCGGCCAGAATGTCCGATGCAAAGAAACTGGGTAATTGTACAGAATACCAGAATCAAACCTAACCGGGTTAAATAATTGACTAAATTTATATATAAAAATTTTAAAACATTATAATAATAATAATATTAAAACTAGGGTAAATAATAGTAAAATGAAGAAAATTAGAAATAACTTTAGACTTAAAAAACATAAATTATAAGCAATAAGAAAAATTATCACTTCAAAGTGGATAGCCTAAATTATGTAAACAAAAAAAAGACGGTAATTGTGTAGTATAACAAACTAGGCCTAGATGCCGGCTATTAAAATAATTGTACTTAAAAATAATCAGGAATAAAGAATGTAAATTAAGATGTGAGGAAAGTAAATTAGGCCTAGCTAGGGAAAATAGTATTTATGTAAAAGTAAAGATTAAATGTTAAAGTGTAATAGCCTAAGAAATTAGGTTATAATAGAAGAAGTCATATTTGATTTCGGAAAAATCCGCTTAGGGCATTGATTATAAATCTTGTCACTACGAAACGAAAGCGCTACAGTCGAACTTTGGATTAAGAATGTTAAAAAGTTAATTAAATTAAATGAGAAGAAATAAAGTCAAATATGTTATTAAATAAAAGGTAAAAATGCAAAGGACACATCAGAATACAGAAACGCCTTTTATAAAAAGGGAAACTAATCTTAGTTCAGAATTTCCGAACAAACAAAGTCAATTGCCATGGCAACGGCTTTCTGATTGGTCAAAAGTTGAAAAATGGATACTGGGACGTGGGAAGTTTGAAATTGGAGAAGGAGGCCTCACAAAAGAACGCTATCCAAGATCAGAATGCATTAGGCTCTCAAAGCGAGCAGACGTGTTTTTGTACCATGCGATCAGGACAAGAAAAAATGTGCTAAAAACAGAGTAAAAAGTGCTACGATGTGATCAGGGGAAGGAAGATATATATGAGCAAGGGCTCATATATACCCAGAACAAAATTTCGACCACCGAAATGCAAAATTAAAGAAAATAAGAAGATTAACCGAAATTATGGAGAGACGCCTACCTACCAAGACCCTTGAAGCTGTAACAGGACCGACAGATGACAACATTAATGAAGATAAAAAGATTTCTACAGTACAAGGTTATATAATCAATTTAATTATTCTTTTTTAAATAACATTTTACTTCAAATTATATTAACTTAATTTCAAAATTAAATAAGATGGGAATAACCTAAGGGACTGATTAGTCAACTCTCTTAGGTTACCCAAATTTAAGTAATAAAGATTCAAAATTGACTTTCCATTCCCATCGCTGTGGGAATGTATGGATTAAGTATAAAGATGTATATCTTATATGGCTTTTTCTAAGTGAATTTCTAATGAATAACTTCCAAAGAAGTTAATTGTTCAAGGCCTAGCCTAAAGGCATTACATAGTAATATTAAGTGTTTGAAAAAGAATCAGATTTTAAAATATGTTAAATTTAACTCTACTAATCAAAATTATATACAAAATTAATTATGGTAACTTTGATAATTTAAATTATATGTAAAATTAATGATAATAAGAAAATTTAAAAACAGAAGGAGATAATAATGTTTAGTTAAATGGCAAGTTGTATGAAATTTTGAAAAAATAATTAGTCAAGAAAATCCTGTGAAATTAAATAAAAACAATAATAATTAATTTGAACCTTGGAACAAATAAATAAAAATGTATATTTTCCAATTAGCTGTGTTTTCATTCTAGATAAGATAAGTTCACTAGGTATCCAGGTATAGTCTTTAAATCACAAGTGTCTCTCAAAGATTCCACTACCCGAAAAGGAGCTTGAACAGGGCTTATCGGAGGCTAATTGGTTTTATCAAAAATTCAGGGGTTGGTTCCTCTGAGAGGTTTATTCCTTGAGGCACAGGTCTATGAAATTAGGTTCGTAGTCAATGGATAAACCATTACTTTCTTACTGACTTAGCAATTGAGGAAGAGAAATAAACAACGGCAAAGGTTATAAAAAGTAAGTCGGTAAGAAAAGTATGGCGCCCAACGTTTGAGGCTCGATGCTTACATTGTAACATCGGGTCAACATCAAATAGAGACAGATTTAAATCGACTAAGGAGCCTAGTGAAACAAAATTAATTAAATAGAATTCAATTAAAATTGTAAAAAATAATAGGAATCATAAAATGAAAACCAAAGAAGTTCTTTAAATTAAATAAGAGTTAATTATAATAAAAATGAAATTAAAAAGAACTTAGAATAAATAATAATAATTAAAAGGAAATAATTAAGTAAAATAAAATTCAGTAGGCGTCGGTAGGGCATAATATAAATAATAATGTTAGTTATTAATGAAAGTAAATAGAATACATAGGCGTTAGATAGACAAGGTCAAGGGAACACTGAACCGGATCACATCGAGCACAATTCTAAATGAATATTTAATTAAATACTCAGTATACAGTAAAAATATAGAAGTAGGAGAAGTTAGTAAGGGAATAAAAGGATAGTTAAATACGAGACTTTAAGATGGCGACAAGACAGAGAAAAGACACAGAACCATCTGAAATGATGGAGTTTTTTAAAAAAATGATGGAGGAACAAAAACAGGAGAGATTAAAAGAGATGGAGGAACAAAAACAGGAAAGATTAAAAGAGATGGAAGAACAGAAACAAGGGAGAATAAAGGAACAAGAAGAATTAGTAAAAATGATAGAGGAACAAAGAAAGAAAGAAAGAGAGGAGGAAAAAGTAGAAAGAAAGAAAGAAAGAGAGGAGGATAAACAAGAAATTAAGAATCTTTGGGAAATCATGAATAAGAGGATAGAGGAAATAAATGAAGGAATTACAAGAAAGAATGAGGAAATGGGAAATAAAATCCAAGAAACTATAGAAAAGATGTATAACTTAGAGGTAACAGTCAGTTAAAATAAACAGACTGTAGAAACAGTTAAGGGAGAAGTCAAAAAAGTAGAAAGAAGGGTACAAGTAGTTGAGAATAAGATAAAGAATATGGGAGAAGGGATAAATATAGCTACCTTGTTTAAATCAAGGATGTTTGAGATGGGTGATAATGGAGACAAAAGCAAGAAGGAATTCTACGGTAGGGAAGATGAAGACCCTATTGATTTCATTAAACACCTAGAAGGTATAATGTCCGAAATTGATCCTGACATGGAGGAAGGACAAAAAAGGAAAATAATGGAGAGACATCTTAAAGGACCAGCACAAGAATGGTGGTTGGCCATGAATATGGAGGAGGAAAATTATGATGAAGTTAAGGAGAGATTCTTTAGCCACTTTTGGGGATCTCATGCACAAGAGAGAATTCGAGGAAGAATCGAAAATGGAAAATATGAATACCATCGAGGCACAAACAACATGGTAAATTATTTCTTAAAAATGGTGAGCACGGCGAGACACCTAACCCCGCCATACAATCAGGCGGAGTTAATTATGAAGATTATGAAGCATTATGGGAACAGAATGTATATAGGATGTTCCGGGATGGCGGCTACCGACATAGAGGAGGCGGTAAAATACATCCGAAGGAACATGGAGCAGGAGGCTACCAGGAACCGGACTCAGCCTAGGACTGAGGAACGGGAACCTGAAAGGAGAGGGTTTACACACCAAACGAGAAACCCCGGATACAAGGGAAATTGGAGGCAAGAGCCTTACCCGGTAGAAGGGAGAGGAAACTGGAGACAGGGGCCCTACCAAAGAGAGGGACCAAGAAATAGGCCGCAAAATCAGTGGCAACAACAAAGGCCAGAGTACAGGCCACAAAACCAAACGGAAGAAGGCCCACAGACAAAAGAAAAGAGACCACAAAATCCAGGGCCAAGTGGTCAATCAAAAAACTAAATGAGAGGATCCCTAATGGTAGGAAGGAAAACAGGAGACAACCATTAGAGATCCAACAACAAACAAAATATAGGAAATATTACCCGGAGAAACAGGGAACAGTAAATAAAGGAAAGGCGGAAGACCTAAAGAACAAAAATAAAAAAACAATACAACAGGAAAATAACAATGAAGTACACCAAAATCAAGAGCGTAGAGTTGGTGGACTATCTCTTGATATTCGTGCTGAATTGTTAGAAGAGGACAAGGAGATTGGCGAAGGTAACCAGAAGAAAGAAACATGCCCTGTAATTGGCTGTGAGGTAGAAGGGCACTCTATAGAGGTAGAGATTGACACGGGTGCAGACGTGTCAGTCATTCAAGAAAAGGCTTACAACAACCTCAAGTTGCATGGGCTTAAGTTCCTGGAACTACCCATCAACAATGTGGGAGTTGTAACAGCCATTAAGACTGCACAAATAAAGGTTACCCGGCAATGCTTAATTCCCTTAACAATTAAAGGCATAAAAGTGGACTGCATCTTCATAGTGGTCTCCAAACTTCGGTCGGAGATGATTATGGGGTGCAACACACTGTATGACCTAAAGGCACGGATAAACATGGATAGACGCTTTGTGACATTCGAAATAGAAGGGGAAATGGTGTACCAGGACTTTAAAAGTAAAATACAAAAGATAGAGGAAAATGAAGAAGTCCGAAAAATATGCAAGATAACCCAGGAAAAAGAAGATGCATCAACAATAGGGCATCAAAGCAAAAAGGAGGGGTTAATGCGACAGTGCGAGAAGCAGGGGCACTGCCGAATGAATGAAGGAGGAAATGGAAAAGAAACAAGTAAAGGGGAAATCTTAAATATAACGAACGAATATCAAAGAAAAATAAAAAATGAAACAGAGGAAAAATTAAACAAAAACAAAAAATTAAAAAACAAAAATGAAAATATAATAAATAAGGAAATAAATTTAAGACCTGAGGGAGTCAAAACAGGAGATAAAGAAACAAAGGACATGGAAAGAAGAGCTGCAGCTGAGATTAAGAGCAAACCAAAATATAAACAAGGTAAGGCCGAAATAGTGCCAAAAAGGGGAAATAATGTGAGTGGAAAAATAATAAATAAGAAAATAAATATAAATAAAAGTATAAACGTCGCGTCGAAACAATTAAAAGGGGGGAACAACGAGGTTAAAATGAATAACCAACAAGTAGCTCGGAAGCCCATGACTAAGACTTTAGATTCTGGAAAGATAACCCAAAGGAAAGAAATTGAAATTAAAGAAAGAAAAAAGAAAAACCCATTTACTAGATCAAGAGTTCGAAAGTCAATTAAAATGAGAACCAATCCAAATACGAGAAGAACCTTCATTTCATTACAATTCAAAAACAGAAAAATAAAAGGTAGATTTAAGGAGAATAAGGGAAAGTTAAGAAATTGGAAAAGGAGAAAGAAGAAAAAGAAAGATAAAGCTGGACGGATAATAAGAAAATATTTGAGAATAAACCATTTAGGAATCGAAGAAGAAGAAACAGAAAATAAATGTATATTAGACAAAGAACAGCAAAATCAATTAAGCCAGCTAATATTGGAATATGACGATATATTTAGCGAGATACCGGGAAGATCAAATAAATATAAGCATCAATTGAAACTAATAGAGAATAAAACTTTTGTACGAAGGAATTATCCAATTCCAATTAATTACCGTAAACAGGTCCAAGAAGAGATTGAAAGAATGCTCAGATATGACATCATTGAACGCTCAAGAACTCCTTACATCAACCCAATGGTGACAGTAATAAAACCAGACAAGACCATCCGTCTGTGCCTAGACGCTAGGAAGTTGAATGAGATAACTGTGGCGGATTATGAAAGTGCACCCACTATTGACGATATACTAAGGAAAGGTCGCAACAGGCGATATTTTTCAAAAATAGATTTAACGTCAAGTTTCTGGCAAATACCGTTGACTAATGAGTCCAAAAAATATACAGGATTTTTATTTAATAATAAAGTATATAATTTCAAAGTGGTGCCTTTTGGACTCCAAAACTCCCTAGCGGCTCTAGTGAGAACGGTAGATATCACTTTGGGTAAGGAGTTAGAGGAAAATCTTTTAGTGTATGTCGATGATCTGTTGTGTCTATCTGAGACATTCGATGAGCACCTCAGTCACCTGAGGACAATTTTCACCAGATTCAGAGAGGGGAATTTAACCATCAACCCGAAGAAAACCTTGTTCTGTCAACAAGAGGTGAAGTTTTTAGGATATATCTTCAGACAAGAAGGGGTCACCACAGACCCAGAGAAGCTACAGGCAATACAGAATTTCCCAGAACCTAGAAACAAAAAACAACTACAATCGTTTCTAGGTTTTGTAAATTACTATGCACGATTTACAAAGAAACATGCTGAAGAGACTTCACCCTTGTTGAAATTACTAAGAAAAGATCAGCCCTGGATCTGGGATGAATACATGAGTAAAGCCTTCAATAGGGTAAAAGATTTGTTTACGGAATCAGTCACTCTGATGCATCCAATCGAAGGGCAACGTACGTTCCTACAGACAGATGCATGTGATAATGCAATCGCCAGTCAGATTTTCCAGAGAGATGGACAAGGGCAAATGCAAGTAATAGGGTTCGTTAGCCGAACACTTAAGAGTTGTGAGAAGGCATACACTATATGCGAGAAAGAATTATTGGCTATAGTGCATGGCTTGAAAAAATTTCGGTCATTAATAGTGGGAGCGCCACTAACTATCATAACGGATAATAAGGCATTGAAATTTATGAACACGTGCAATTTCACTAATTCACGAATCACTAGGTGGATATTGGCGATTCAAGAGTATCAACCAACAGTGATACATTGCCCAGGAAAGGAAAACATACCGTGCGACGTCGTGAGTCGGATGTATCAGAATGAGATGGATAATAAGGGAAACAGTCAGAACCGTCAGGTCATAAAAGTAGGACGGTTACAAATAGGATGTGAAGAAACACTAAAAGCAAAATTTCAAAACATAAAAAACTTACAAAGACAACAACCAGAATTAGAAAAATGTTTTGAAAACGTGACCAAATTTAAGAGATATTCTATACAAGAAGGGATATTGTGTAAAGAAGTCAAAAATAAAATAAAGATAGTAATCCCGGAATCAATAATAAACGAGGTAATTGAGAACATACATCAGATATATGCTCACATAGGGAGAAATAAAATAACGAATATAATGAGCCAGAGCATGTATATAAAGCAAATGAAGAAACGGATATTACAAGTGATAGAAAGATGTCAGATATGTCAGTACGCAAAACCGACAAATAGATACCTCCAAGGAAGCACGAAACCAATCGTCTCAAGAGGGCCAGGCGAAATGGTGGCGATAGACCATCTAGGGCCCTTACCAACCAGCGTTGGTGGGGTAAAACATATATTGGTAGTAATAGATAGCTTCTCGAAGTATGTTAAGTTATATGCAGTACGAAGTACCACAACAAGGAGCTCAAAGTTGAAGTTACTGCATTATTTTCAAGCAGTAGGGAAACCAAGCAAGATCCTTACCGATTTTGGAACTGCATTTACATCACGGCAATGGCGTACTTGGATCAGGTGTGAAGGAATCCAACACATACTGAGCCCAGTACGGCACCCGCAGGTGAATTTAGCAGAAAGAGTAAATAGAGAACTGAGAAGGATATTGCGGACCTACTGCTATGATAACCAATCGCATTGGCGGAAGTACCTGTCATACATAGAAGGAGTAATCAATGCTTTACCGCATGAAGCTACTGGATACACTCCAGATCAGATTCAGTTCGGGGTTGATCCGGAATATGGGTGGCAGGGATTTGTACCAGACGTTTGTAAAAATGTAGTAACGGAAACACAACAGCAGCGTGTGCAGAAGGCATACGACAGAATGAGAAGGACAGGAGAGCTCAGGGCTGAGAAATTAAATAGAAAGATGAAGCAGACGGAATTGAAATGTGGGGACAAAGTACTGGTAACAAGGGTAAATAGATCTAACTTGAGCCGTCAAGAAACCGAGAAGATGCTATTAATTTACCAGGGTCCATATGTAGTGGCTAGACGATTGGGGGCAAAAACTTATGAAATAGCAAACTTGGAAACAGGGAAAATAAGGGGGATCTATGACATCAAAGACATAAAGATATTTAAAGAATAAAGGATAATAAGGCAAGGTAAATAAAAAATGATCCATCAGTGACATAGGGAGTAACGGTTAAGTAATAAAAATAAAAATGTAAAATAAATCTAAGTAGTAGATTAAAGCAGTAACATAATCCAAATACATAGGACAAATAATATAAAATCAGTATTAAATGTGAAAGAAAAAGCCATATGTTAAATGAACGGGATTCATTGAATTTATTAAAGTAAAGGTTGTGTTAAACAACAATGAATGTGTAAAATAAGGATTACAATATACAATATTGTATAGTTAATATAAACTTGAAATAAGATTAAATAAAAAAGAATGTGACTAAGGACAGGAGTAATAAATGAGTAAATAGCATGTGAAGTGACTAATGTGACAATGATATATATGAGTGAAAATGACAGGAGAGTAAATTGTGAACTTTAGTAAAATTAATTAAGTTATGAAGATGGATAGGAATAGTAGATTAATGAAAGGAATATGAAAATTTTAATATAAACTAGTATAAGTGTTAATGTTACTTTTCACAAATATGTTATTAATTATGTTTATCTGTTTCAAGGGAGAGAAGAACCAAAATTTTCATATATTTAAAAAGGGGGGAATTTTGCAGCGGCCAGAATGTCCGATGCAAAGAAACTGGGTAATTGTACAGAATACCAGAATCAAACCTAACCGGGTTAAATAATTGACTAAATTTATATATAAAAATTTTAAAACATTATAATAATAATAATATTAAAACTAGGGTAAATAATAGTAAAATGAAGAAAATTAGAAATAACTTTAGACTTAAAAAACATAAATTATAAGCAATAAGAAAAATTATCACTTCAAAGTGGATAGCCTAAATTATGTAAACAAAAAAAAGACGGTAATTGTGTAGTATAACAAACTAGGCCTAGATGCCGGCTATTAAAATAATTGTACTTAAAAATAATCAGGAATAAAGAATGTAAATTAAGATGTGAGGAAAGTAAATTAGGCCTAGCTAGGGAAAATAGTATTTATGTAAAAGTAAAGATTAAATGTTAAAGTGTAATAGCCTAAGAAATTAGGTTATAATAGAAGAAGTCATATTTGATTTCGGAAAAATCCGCTTAGGGCATTGATTATAAATCTTGTCACTACGAAACGAAAGCGCTACAGTCGAACTTTGGATTAAGAATGTTAAAAAGTTAATTAAATTAAATGAGAAGAAATAAAGTCAAATATGTTATTAAATAAAAGGTAAAAATGCAAAGGACACATCAGAATACAGAAACGCCTTTTATAAAAAGGGAAACTAATCTTAGTTCAGAATTTCCGAACAAACAAAGTCAATTGCCATGGCAACGGCTTTCTGATTGGTCAAAAGTTGAAAAATGGATACTGGGACGTGGGAAGTTTGAAATTGGAGAAGGAGGCCTCACAAAAGAACGCTATCCAAGATCAGAATGCATTAGGCTCTCAAAGCGAGCAGACGTGTTTTTGTACCATGCGATCAGGACAAGAAAAAATGTGCTAAAAACAGAGTAAAAAGTGCTACGATGTGATCAGGGGAAGGAAGATATATATGAGCAAGGGCTCATATATACCCAGAACAAAATTTCGACCACCAAAATGCAAAATTAAAGAAAATAAGAAGATTAACCGAAATTATGGAGAGACGCCTACCTACCAAGACCCTTGAAGCTGTAACAGGACCGACAGATGACAACATTAATGAAGATAAAAAGATTTCTACAGTACAAGGTTATATAATCAATTTAATTATTCTTTTTTAAATAACATTTTACTTCAAATTATATTAACTTAATTTCAAAATTAAATAAGATGGGAATAACCTAAGGGACTGATTAGTCAACTCTCTTAGGTTACCCAAATTTAAGTAATAAAGATTCAAAATTGACTTTCCATTCCCATCGCTGTGGGAATGTATGGATTAAGTATAAAGATGTATATCTTATATGGCTTTTTCTAAGTGAATTTCTAATGAATAACTTCCAAAGAAGTTAATTGTTCAAGGCCTAGCCTAAAGGCATTACATAGTAATATTAAGTGTTTGAAAAAGAATCAGATTTTAAAATATGTTAAATTTAACTCTACTAATCAAAATTATATACAAAATTAATTATGGTAACTTTGATAATTTAAATTATATGTAAAATTAATGATAATAAGAAAATTTAAAAACAGAAGGAGATAATAATGTTTAGTTAAATGGCAAGTTGTATGAAATTTTGAAAAAATAATTAGTCAAGAAAATCCTGTGAAATTAAATAAAAACAATAATAATTAATTTGAACCTTGGAACAAATAAATAAAAATGTATATTTTCCAATTAGCTGTGTTTTCATTCTAGATAAGATAAGTTCACTAGGTATCCAGGTATAGTCTTTAAATCACAAGTGTCTCTCAAAGATTCCACTACCCGAAAAGGAGCTTGAACAGGGCTTATCGGAGGCTAATTGGTTTTATCAAAAATTCAGGGGTTGGTTCCTCTGAGAGGTTTATTCCTTGAGGCACAGGTCTATGAAATTAGGTTCGTAGTCAATGGATAAACCATTACTTTCTTACTGACTTAGCAATTGAGGAAGAGAAATAAACAACGGCAAAGGTTATAAAAAGTAAGTCGGTAAGAAGTCGTAATAATAACTTTTGTATATAACTATTGTAATATAATAGTATAATCGTTAAAAAAAAAATAATTTAAATAGTAGTAAAATTCGAAATTGAATAAGACGGAGTGAAATTATTATTGTATTCATGAATAATCACCAACAAATCCAGTGCCCTAGAGAAGACATGAACGGTTGTGTACAGTACCTCTGACAGTCTCAACTATTGTCTATTGTTTGAGCCCTACGTTTTTGTTTTGAATTTTACTCTTATTTAATTTGTTATTTTCTTTATTATTTAACAAATACATCTTATCAATCGCAATTGACTATCACAGACAAACTGTTTGGGGCAATGAATCTGTTTGGTATGTAGAAAATCTTTTCATAGTTTTTTATCCGTTATGTAGCATGTTTATAAAAAATATTTTGTTTCCATAAACAGGTAATTATCAAAATATTACAACCTCTGTAGAATTTACTTTCCAGGATTGACAAAACAAGTTACTCTCTAAAACAAAACAGTCATCTAAAACACACCAAAATAAATAGAAACCATTACAAAATACTTGACAATATGGATTTCTTACGACTTAATAGATCTGTCATTATAAAGGGGGAAGCTGTCTCTTTCGAATGTGACGTCATTTTACAAAGTGCATTTTATGCAATGTTGCATCTTCAACAATGCGTTTTTGTGACAGGGATTCATTAGAGAAACAAGGACGTCTAACTGTCCGGCAACAGGAAGTGGCGTTGAAAATCCAGACATTTATTACTGGTGTAGAAAGTGTTTCACTTGAGGTTATGAATAATTTATCTTAAACTTAAAACACACACACACACACACACACACACACACACACACACACACACACACACACACATATATATATATATATATATATATATATATATATATATATATACACACACACACACACACACACACACACACAAACACACCAACACAGACACACATTTATCTCTCACATGGCCATTGGAGAAACATCACAATTACTTTGCATCATAAAATTATTTTTGCTTTGCTGCAAATTCAATTAGTTTTTATTTCTATTATTCCTTTAGCATTTATTCCACCTGCTTCTATTTTCCAGTAGTCGGTGTGATTGTTCATAAAACACATCTCATAAACTATGTTCATAAAATGAAGAAGAATTTTTATAAATAACTGTTCAGTTATAACACAGCCGTTTCCAGCCGTTGTGTTGCTGTGTTTGTTGAGATTTTTCCCGGCGGTTTGTGGATCGATATAAACTATTCGACCCTTCAAAATATCCGTGTTTGTTTTATTTACCCTCGCAATTTTTAGATCGAAAAACTGTTGACGCTATACCATAAAAAAACTATTTTATTCCATTATTTTTTATTTGTTTTATATTATTTAATATTTTATTGCAGGTTTACTTTCATTTTAGTACTTTACATATTTGTTCTGCTTTTTTATTTTTGCTTTTTGAGATATTACTTCCTGAACATTTGGGATAGCTAGTTACTGTACTGCCCAACCTAACACACATCCCGCAAGCCTAATTACGTTATTATAAAATAAATCTAATGTGAAACTTTGTAGCTATACTTACATTCATAAAGTTTTACTAGTTCAAGCTTGTTTACTTTATTTGTAACTTGCCACAAGTATATTTTTATATTTACTCATACATACAGTACTATTTACCTTCTCATTTAGCACCTCAGAAGTTTTCTAATTTTAATTAATTTTAGAATTTGATTTCATATTCCTGGCTGAAAGCCTCCTAATTTAATATTTTCATTCCCTTTCAAATGTTTATTATTATTTTCAGTATAATAAAAATCTTTTTTTTAATTTCATTCTGTGAATGTACTAATTGCTTTTTTCCTTGTTCGTTTTTATTCCTTTGTTTGTGGACAATGAAAAAAATTATTTTAAGCATTGATCAAAGTTTAGTTTGTTTCTCTGAAGCAGTTCTGTCTGTTAAAAAGGAATACCCTCTCATAAACCTATTCTTAACGGGTAAAGAACTGTTACTATTACCATTAATAATGGTAAAGAAATTGAAATGTTTTGAAAATACAGTTATTTTTCGAAAATTATTTGTTGTATAGTCTTGGCTTGTTGAGGTTTTATACCAGGTTTGAGACTTTACGACTCTTTAAAATAGCCCTTCTATACTTCTATACTGTCACCTCTAACATTTATCCTTGGGTTGATTATGTGTGAGGTCGTATCTGCTTCAAATTACCTTTTGTGAGGCTTTCTGGTATTATTGTTCCAGGAGTCTGTTGCTTATCTTATCTGTCAACATGTCCCAAGGAGACTTTAAAGATGTAAACTAGTTAGAAACTGTACAATTCTATTCTGTACGTTTCTACTTTTATTTTGTATCAATAAATAGTTTATTAAATTTTTACATTCATAATTTTTTTCACATGTCATATACATTCCACTGTAGATTTTTTTTTTTATTGTTGCTTTCAGGCCTATTGCTTTTTAGATGTCGGCGTCGGTTCGGCCAATTACTATCCAACCCAACCGAAAGCACATTTCAAAGCCTATTTAATGTCTTAATAATTACTTTTATAAAACTTTGTTGATTTTAAATACTTCATTCGTATCTTATTAGCCTATCATATTATTATCTGCAATTTGTTTGCACCTTTTTTTATTGAATAATTTATCTGAATTTGGTTAGTATTGTAACCTGAGTGAATATTAGTGGCTAAAATAATTTTACTTTAACTATAGTTGCATTTTCTTTTTATTTAAATCTTTGCCATGTCTAATTACTTTTTCATGAATTCTTTCGTGGACATAGCAAGACATATAGTTTGGAATATATTGTTACAGCTAGCTCTCTTTCCAAAACCTGTATTTGTAACCAAAGTTCTGGCTGGGTTCAGAGTAAAACCCCAAAACTTTCATTTTTAAGGCATTGCATATTTAAAGTCTAATTCTAGTAATTCTAGTATATTTTTCAAAAAAAAATGTTGATTCAATATAACTTTATACCTTATCAAATTTTTTTTATAGTTAAATGTTAATATATATGCCAAGCTAGTTTGTCTACATTTTAAACAAAGCTCCAACTTTTAACTAACGTTGCATTGTATCAGTCAGCGAGCATCATTCAATCCAGACCTGTGACCAATTGCAAATCACGCGTCTTACATAAAACAAATAAGGCATGACAGAAAGATAATTTCAATGGATATTGTATCTGTGGCTTAATACCTTTTACCACCGAAGGCCGGTTTGCTTACGTCATAAGAAACAGGTTTCATCGTTGACGTTTAATATACTGTGAATCCAATACAAAAATATTTTTCACTTTTGAAAATTACTTTCAATTGTTGAGCAATTTTAGGACAAATAAGGCATTTAATGTAAGTAGATTTTAATTACATTACTTCAATTACTATTAGACAAATCACGCATTTGTTTAAATATTGATTAAGCCTTATGAAAACATGCCCATGTTGATTTTCTTTGTAAAAGTCAAAGTATTTTATTTATTTAAATTTTTTAAATAATTTTAAATTTACTTTCACGACAGGTTAGTTAAACCAAACATTTTTTTAGAGTTTTTTACAATTTTATTTTATTCGTGTTTGCTTTGAAACCACGTTTTAGTGAGTCATAGATTTTTTTTTTATTTTTACTTTATACCTCTGATGGTTTTTCTTAATATCTAATCTTAAATTCGAAAGTAAAAGCATTGTTCAGTTCAGACACAAATTATCTTAATCTGTGCTTGATGCGTTCCTTCCCAAGCACAGATATTCGCGCCATTATTAACGCCGGACCACTTTGTTCTTAATGGCCTTCCATTTGTATACCTTTCTAATGTCGTTCCCACCATCACCAAAAGAACTGTGAATTAATTAAAAGTTTGATTTTTGTTAAATAGGCGAGAAAAAGGAAAGCCGTCAGGAAACGGAATTCATTAAAGCCGGATTTATTCAAACCTGGCCACACACGCGGTTAAGAATAATCATACATTAGCTACAATGGTAAATATACCGATAGCAAAATACCACATAAGAACTATAAATTACAATCTGCGCATATTGGTTGGAAATTATTCCAAATTATTCCTAAAGACAATTTATTTAATAAATAAATTAAACCCAAAATACACAGCCGAGTATATGAAACGCACCCTATACTGTCCCATTCACCGTAAACTATGCGGACAGAGATGAAAGTCAATGTTTTAAAGCTCTTACCAATAGAAAGCTTACAAATAGAATGTCTTACATAACATCCAAAGGTGTCTCTTCCGCCACCAAAAATAGGTAAAAATCTTGCTAATAAAGTACAGTGTTGTTAACTAAATCAGTGTAATTCTGTGTGGGAGAGGAGGTAGAGAGGAGGCTGGTAGGCTATTAAATAAGTATTTCAACTTTTGTGCTACTAAAATTAAGAGAACAATTAGGATCAATAAAATTTCAAAGTCTTTCGAAATACGGGATAACTTTACGCTATCCAATTTTCAGAATTATCTCCGCATTGGAAAAAATGTCTGGAATTAGCACTACTCAGTGTAAATCTTTTATTTTTAAAAATAATTCAATATCTGAAGGGTGAATTGAGAAAAAATAACGAACATTTTTGGTAGGCCTACATATTTTACATTACGCTCTTCGATGCGGATGAAATCGCCGTAAAAATATGATAAATTTACAAAATCAGTCATTATATTTTTAGATCACAGTAGCCTATTTAGTTTTTTATTTTATCAACCGTGTTTTATTAGAAAGAAATTAGAACCCATTTGTTATATATAAAATTACGATTATTTAAAATATTTATGAATTTTAGAAAATGAATCGGTAAATACAACATATTTAGCCTGGTTACTTTATCTTTTTTATGTTATTTTATAGCCTAGTTATAACTGGAAATTTGTAACTACGTTACTACATGTATTTAAAAGTTTAAAAAAATTCAATATTTGTATTCTTTTAGTATGAATTCGGTAACATGTTTACAGATTTTATGGTGAAAGGCTAAGGTAAAGAAAAACCGTAGACGATTTATTGCAAGAATTGTTCCTGACCAAAAATAATTCACCAAAGTTTTTATTTACTTAATCTAGATGAAGCATATAAGCATTTTTCTCACTAATGAATCGACATAACACAAGTCTACGCCGAACTTTAAAAATTAAATTTAAGATTTTATTTAAAAAATTCCTTGATTTCCTATGACTATTGTTTTTAATTGTAATTTTATCAATGGGTCAATGGTAATAAAAATTTATTGAAATTAGAAATCTATTCTTAGCTTCGTGTAATTGTTTAATACAAACGGTTATTATCAGTCATATACACACCCCTTTTTGTTTTAGAACATAGAGGTACCGAAAAAAAGATGTTTGTATTTATTACAAAATGCATTTTTTCCAAGAAATTAATAAAACATTATCTAATAAGATAACCAACAACCTACAGACTATTTGAATTCTGAATTTCCTAAAACTACTGCGATCCGTAAATTCCATATTTATTCGTTATTGATGCACTTTACGAATAATAATAGATCATAATAGCAGACATCTTTCGGGGGTCCCCGTAATCATCGGTTAAAAGTAATATGCAGTCGTCATTGGTTACGGAAATGCTTTTATTACCGTCGACGATTTTACAAAAATAAATAATAGAAGTATTTCTAGCATTGAAAAAAACAAAAACCAATAAGGTTTTTGTTGCAATCTTATATGATATAATATAAATGCCATTGTGAAATTCAGTAAAACAAATGAATCTTTGTCAATGGTAAGTTAAGCAGTAAAATATTTTTTCGGCAGAAATTTAAGATATAACTATTTCTTTTATCAAAAATTTGTTATGTTACTAATTGCACTAAAAATTATACAGGTCTTTTCCCTTTCATTCCGGTTCCGTATCTACCTTTAATACAAGATTTGCCTTATTTATATGTTTGAAATTCCCACACGCACTAGACCAATGGAATTCTTCCCTGTCTAAATCAATGTAATCTGCAGATTTCACATTCCCGCACACACTTGTACACGGACACACATTACCTGAGACTAACAAAATACGAATGTATTCAGTGTAGATAGTTCATGCTTGTTAGGTCAAATATGGTCTCTGTACAATGACGTTGTGATGTCGTGAGCATCCACTTTTTTTAATTCCTTTTATTAATTACCACTCTCCTTACACACACACACACACACACACACACACACACACACACAAACACACACACACTCACACACACACACACACACACACACACACACACACACACACACACACACACACGCACACATACACACATACATATATATAAATATAAATAAATAAATATATATATATATATATATTTCAAATTTTCAAGTGCTAATCAAATACTTTTTATTCATCCAATCAAATGCAAATACATTTTATTAAACATGTAGTGGATGGGAACTGACGTTAGTAAAAGTTTTTTTCAAACATTAATTTAATAACTAAATTTAATTAATTAATTTTAGTTTTATACGGGTGATAAACTTTTAAAAAAAGGGACAAGTATGCAATGTAGTTATTTCATCCTATTTGGTTTAAAATAAGTGATAAGATATGATTTCATAAAACAGTTATTTATATGTTATAGGTTTTTTGGTATAACTGTTTTAACGCGTAGGTTATGTTACTTTATACATATTAGTTGTAATTATTTAACAAAAATTACTAAAATAAAAATTTGTTTTGACCTATATAGGAACTGACTTTTTAAAAAATTGGTTTATATTACTTGTTAACATGTAACTCTATTAACTGTGGAGCTTAAAACGGCTAGAACCCCAATGAGTCGGAAAGCATTGAGTTTATAGATGCTTTAGTGTGTGTGTGTGTGTGTGTGTGTGTGTGTGTGTGTGTGTGTGTGTGTGTGTGTGTGTGTGTGTGTGTGTGTGTGTGTGTGTGTGTGTGTGTGTGTGTGTGTGTGTGTGTGTGTGTGTGTGTGTGTGTGTGTGTGTGTGTGTGTGTGTGTGTGTGTGTGTGTGTGTGTGTGTGTGTGTGTGTGTGTGTGTGTGTGTGTGTGTGTGTGTGTGTGTGTGTGTGTGTGTGTGTGTGTGAGTACTTGGAAGCATAACAAGGAGTTTAACCGTTACACCCTTTGTAAGAACAACCACAGTGAAGGCTGGTCTCTTTAACGTTGCAACGTGGAATTGGTCTCTTTCAGATCCGCGACCTTGCATACATCGCACATAATCTATGCCACTTGGTCTCCCCTAATTCCTGTACCTTGAGGGGAGTTTTAGCCTTAATCCTTCGCGGTAATAACCATAGAGACTAATCAAGATATAACTACAAACAAACAACAAACATGTACACAAAAGTTGTCTCTACTCACAACGTTGTAAACAAACTCTATTTGTATAATATTAAATGCCTGTTTTAATTAGATTGTAAAATAAGTTTAATTCATTTTGAATTAGAAGCTGGTTTTTAAATTGATACTTTTTGCTTGTACATTGTCCTAAACTAATTATATTTTTAATTCTTAAAAGTCAAATACGCCCAATTTCACTGAAGTGGTTTTGAGACATTTTGTGTTTATCAATTAGAAATCCTATAGTCTTAGTCTGGGAATTCAAAGAATTGTTAAATAAATGTCTTGTGTGAAAGAATAATATTTTCTTTACTTTTTATCCTACATTATTGTTAACATTAGAGAAAAAGTTCATCTTTTTCTAAGAATAAAGTTTAATCCATTTAGAAAATTTATTGCCAGTAAGAAGAAAAACATCAACGACTTTTTGCTTCTGAATAGCTAGCTGAATAATCATAGTCCAATTAACAAAACCAATTTATTAAGTATGCAGTATGTATCAAATAGGACTTTGCATCTTTGAAAAATTTATATAAAACTTTATATATTTATAAATAAGTTATAAACATATAATTCAAAATAAATATTTTTTATGTTTATTATGTTTTATTATAATATTATGTTTTTTATTTTTATGTTATGTGGTAATACAATACAAATTTAAAAGTTTATTCCATACAGATGAAGTGTGAATTTCGCTGGATATGTGGCACATGCCCGTCTGAAAACGGTTTCTTCCCAAACTCGCTTCCACATTTCAAGTGTAATTATTGCTTCAAGTTCCACTAGAGAAACCGGTGAAGGCAAGATATTCTGAATCCCCTCAAACAAAATCAAGAGTTGTCAAGTTCGGTAAACGTATGGACTGCGCGACTGTCTTACCCCAACAAATCCTTTTATTTAGAAGGGGTTATATTATTACTTAGGTGGGATAAAAGTATGGATACAACATATTAACTTTTTAAAGGCTTCACCCAGAAAAACCAAAACTTTGTAGCGAATACAAAACTGTACATTTTGGTCACTGTCACTATTTTCCCTTTAAAGTTTTAAAAGTAAGCCAAAAACGAGTTGCATTTAATTTTAAACGTCTTTATAATAGAAAATTAACGGTTAAAACTAAAAGTTGCCAGTACAAGCTGGTAAGAGATTTAAATTTAAAATCTGTGTTTGAAAGAATTTTTAAAAAAACCTTAAGAGATCGTATTGAAATAAAACTAGTTGAAATAAACTATTTTGTACTTTAAAAAGGTTAATTTAGTATGATTTAGTATTAAAAAGTATGCTTTAGCGTGCTTCGTTAAACAAGGGTCTCCAGTCTTACTGCTTCTGTTTGGATATGGTTAGGATAAAGTGTAGTAGTTTCTTGTTGAAGTTCACCAAGTTAATGGAGTCACATTAAAGAGAATGTCTATAAAATTTAAATCACCGTGCAAAAACAATTTATTAATTTGTATTTTGCAAGAAATTCAAAGATGTATACGGTAAACCATCCTACTTGCCGATTCAAGATCGATTTTTGTCAGACAGGGGAATATTTTGAAATTAACACATCCAACGATTTTTTATTTAAGTAATAAATAAAGTTATTACGGTAGCTTGTTGTAGTCATCTTAAATTCACTGAATCATTCGTGTTAGCTTCCTCAATGAAACGACTGTTTCGGAACGTGTCACCATGTAAGTTAATAATTTTCGGTTATAGTTGCTCAAAAAATTACTATGATTTATGTTATGAACTTATTATTGTTTAACACTTTTTTAGATATATAATGAATTACCTTAGTTTATTCTAATACTTTGTGTTAAAACCTGTTTTAATATTTTTTCAAACACAGATCCATTAAATTTGAATCTAACACCAGTTATTTATAAATCAGAAATAGGCATTTATGTACCACTGTTCATTTTCTTTTATACAGACTTTTAAAAAAAGGTGTAACTCGACTCGAGTTTAGATTCAAATTTCTAAAGTTGCACCTAAAATGAGATGTTTTGGGGTCAGGAGCAAATCTGTGATAATAACCAAAAGGTATGCAAAGGTATGCTGAGTTTGGTTTCCTCGATGAAGCCTTTAATAAGACGAATCCGTGCTACTGACTCACCTGTGTAAGAAAATCTTATGTTTAGTTCTTCACTTGGATGTGGTTTCTTAACAATGTTACCCATAAATATATTATAACAGTTTAAAACATTCTGACTTCATATTTTATCACGTCATTTTTTATTAGAACGACTCGCTATACTATCGTTAATTCATGATAAAGACATTTGTTTTTAATATTTATTAACTTTTACTTGTAAATGTTTATAGATAAGAATCGCGTTTGTTATTTCTTTGCTGCAGCTAAATAGGGGGATATTTACCGAAGTAACCTCATAACTAATGCTTGGATCGTGCATGCGACTTTTCCGGAATCTATCCTAATTGACCAGTACGATGTATTCACCCACCGTGATACCGCGGAAGAGTTCTGTGGTCCTGCATACAACAATGCTTACTGACAAGTGAAAGCTTCGGGTCGTGTTGCATCACCGTTTGACAGTACTGAAGGGTTACATCAATCTCACCTCTTACTTTGAAAGCCTTCTTTTGCCCACAACGAAGAAGACGAATTTCCATTGGACAGAAAATTTAGTTCAAGGTGAGTTCTTGGAGCATTCCAGTAAATATAGTTGTTACAACTCTGCCCTGAAACCAGAAACATGAAGACAGAAGGTTTTAAAATAATGCCATGTCCTCAAGTAATTAAGTTAATTGGTTTAATTTTGGGATGTCGTCTTCGAGTTCTTTCATACTCAACTACCATATTTCGTAGCTGTACAGTGTTGGTTCCCATTATCAAAATGCTTTGACGTGATAATGGTTTTAGCACACAGCTCTGATATTAATATGTAACTGCAACTAAAAGCATTCACGTTTCTGCTTGTATGTGTGTTTGTTTGTGAGTGTGTGTGTTAGAGAGAGAGAGAGAGAGAGTAAAAGAGCTACAGTTTTCTTGCGTACCATATGTGTTTGAGAGTGGTGTTGACTTGAATTATAATTCAATAATTAGTTATAAAACAAGAGGTTTTACTTACGCTACTGTAGAGCGAACATTCGTGAGACGGTCTACATCATTAGAACTTAAATTATCCCACAATTCTAACACAGATAAATCCAATAACCTGTGTCTTGACGATGTGAGAACTGTTCTACAGGAGAGCACTCAACAATTATGCGTGGAAAAATCCTTGCCAGTAATTAATTGATTTATTTTAAATTGTTTATATATATATATATATATATATATATATATATATATATATATTAGGGATGGGTCGATTCCTAAAATTTTCGATTCCGATTCCGATTCAAAAATTTTCCGTTCGATTCTCGATTCTTTAGTCGATTCTCGATTCTTTCAAGTTATATTAGCTTACATTCTAGTTCTCTAATAATTAATTTAGTTAACATCTTGGTCATATGGCAAAACCTTTTAAAAGTTCTGTTTTAATGTAATAGACTACACAAAACCTTCAACCTTGATTTATCAATAGGAATTTTTTTAAACATAAAAACATATCAGAATAAAGTAATGACTTATATTAAAGTTAAAAATGTGAACTTTACTTATTTTATGATGTTTGAAAAAATTCCTAAGCCTATTTACATTTTCTCCCAAACAAAACAAAAATTAAAAACAAACGAACAACATAAAAAGTAAAAAATTAATACAAATAGGATAATTTTAATATTTAAAAGTCTGGCAGGTAATGTACATTTCTGTTCAAAAACACAAGCATTTAAACACATTGTGGGTCAAGCTAGTTTCATCGCTAGTCACATATAGCTCCTGAAGTTGAGAAAGGTTTTTCAGAAAACACTGTCGCGAGTGGGCAGACAGGTATTTTATTGCCATTGCATTAAAAGAGGGTATTTGGCACTTTGTACTGCCAAATACTTTCCAACATCACAATCTGGACTGGCTAATGGTTCCCCCAGATAATTGTTAACTTCTTCTACTGTCAATTCCCCTGGGGTACCTTCTTCCCCAACATTCTGGATTAGTGGGGCATACCTTCTCCACATCTGGTGGGACCTTTTTTTCTGCAGGTGTCTGGAACAAGTGCAACTGATTCAGGCCTATTTTGTATTTATTACTCAATCCCAATTGATTTTTAACCGACTATCACTTGTAGGTCTTTTGTCTGAGGATAAAGTTTCTTCAAGTATAGATCTTCTTTTGTTGATAAATTTGGGCAAAATGAATGTTACAATAAAAATATTGAAAAGAACCCCAATACCACAAAAATAATCAAAAATAACAAATAAAACAAGTTACTTAAGATTAAACCCTTATGTACATTTCGATGACCATGTCATCATCATCAGAGGGTCTTGTTACAAAACACAATCTAGCACACAAGAAGTTACAAACTAGAATGATCATTCTAGTTTGTAACTTCTTGTGTGCTAGATTGTGTTTTGTAACAAGACCCTCTGATGATGATGACATGGTCATCGAAATGTACATAAGGGTTTAATCTTAAGTAACTTGTTTTATTTTTTATTTTTGATTATTTTTGTGGTATTGGGGTTCTTTTCAATATTTTTATTGTAATATATTGTACCACTGTGCTCTTGATATTGTGTAAAATGAATGTTGTTTAAGTGCTTTTTCATATTTGATATATTATGTGGTTTTCCACCGTCAGTTTCTGTTAACCGTCATCGAATTGACGCGACGGCCAGTACCCTGAACCGAATACCGCCAGGCCTCTTAACGCTTTATGTTTATTAGTACTACTCAGCTGGTGTTGCTACTTTTGGAAAAATTAAGCCAGAGTATTTAGCAACAAGCTTCACACTACTTACAGATGTATTTACGATGGTTTTTGTTTGATAGATAAACGCCGACGGGATTAAAAACATGATGTTATTCTAAGAGATTTTTGTCCGTAGTTACGGGCCGACACACATATTTGTTATAACGTATTGTAATGATTTTCACTACTGTTTTCAAAATTTCATAAAACCTTAAAAGCAAGTCGGAAATATTGACTAAATATTTAGTTGTAAAATAATCCTTAAAAACGGACTTTGTGAAAGTTAAGTACAAACATTGATACATCCTTACTAGGAAGTAAATTATAACGTAAATTCCTTAACAAGTAAATTATTTGGTGTTAAAACTTTTACTTAATATGAATCTTGGATAGTATTTACTGGACCTGTAGCATTACTTATCAGAGAGAGAATATATTACACTTTAGTTCTATATTCAAAATATTTATAAACTCACAAATCAATCACATGTGATACGTTTACGTGTCTTAGTGATAGGCGCAAAAACACTTTTATCACCAGTCTGTTTATTATTTGGGTAACCGGGACATGAAATTATGGTTTTGTTGTTTCTTGCTAACACAAAACACAAAAAATATCAAAACAGTGTTGCACAGATAATAAAATTTAATTAAATCAAAAACAATGTGGGGTAAATTGGTCCGACGGAGTTTATTTACGTTTCATTTACGGTAGGAAAAAACTATGTTGGGCCAGTTGGTCCGACACGTATTTTTATAAATATTCGGAATCGTGTGGAATAGGAATCGACACTTTTATGATGAAGAATCGAGTATCGACGATTCATCGATACCACCTAGAATCGATGATTCCTGGAATCGAGAATCGGAATCGGCCCATCCCTAATATATATATATATATATATAGTGTGTGTGTGTGTGTTTGTGTTTGTGTGTGTGTGTGTGTGTGTGTAGTTGTAAGCTATGTACCACAAATTTTATACCATTGAAGTATTGAATTTAGACTGACACATGATTACATATGTAGCCATTATTTATATTTATGTAATTCGAGAGTAAACTGAAAATTTTCAATAGCAATAAAAACCCCTTTTACTTGAATGGAAAAGCTAATTTTCTAGGTAAAATAGAAAACTTTAAGAAGAAAAATACAAAAGTAATTCGTATTTAGTAATAAGCAATCATCCACTTATAGCAATCTTCTTTTTCGGGCAAAAGGAGTGAAGAATATTCAAAAAATAAACGGTTTTACTTCACTTGAGTTCTATTATTTATTCTATAACTACATATTTTTTAATAAAATGTCAAGTTGAATATAAATTAAATTTTTATTAATTTCAAGATTTTGGAGGCAAGAAACTGAGACAAAATCTTAATTTATTTGAAATGTGACAAAATAATTAATTAAAAACGTTTATTCTGAGAACACTCTGAAAGGTTTATTTCTTTTTTTCAATATCAGAAGAAATAGATTAGTTACAAAACATTTCTTCATATTTTTTTACCTTTTAGTTTATTAGTGGGAAAAGTATAGGTTCTTTAAATTTTTGTTTCAGAACTTTCCCTTTTTCATTAAAGCAACAATAATACATTTGTCTAATATTATTGTAATAAGATATTGTAATAACGAATCTACATTGACGCTGCCATAGAATCTCAGACTAGGACCATTGATCGGGACATTTCTGTGTGTCAGTAGGAACGTGGAATATACGTTTAGGTGCGATGTTCTATTAGGCTATATATAGTAACAGTGACGGATATTGTTCCCCTCTGTAAAACTACTATAGTAAGGGTAGTTTCGCTTCTTCCTCTACACAGGAACAAAACTTAAGTTACAACAATGCTGCCAACTACGCTGAGTTTCAATAGCTTTGCCATTAATTGTATTCGTCCAGTTTTGTTTCCAAACCTAAAACATCTTAATCAATTGTTTAATCAAATGTTAACCACCTTCTGTTCACTAGACAGCCAAATGAACATCTTAAATATGGCAATTTTATTAAATGCTTAATAGACTTGACCTTATATATGTATTTAAATTATGAACTAGATGTTAAAAGGATATTACAATTATAAGTAGAAAACATTGTTAACCTCAACTTGAGAGATTTTGAAAGAAAAATTGTGAAAACAACGCTCCATCGTCAAATGTTTTATGTAAAAATCTTTTTCCTTAATGAATAACCTTTTAAAATGTGTTCAGTTATTTTTTGAGATTAATCTACAAACGACACTTTATAAAGCGAAATATTGACGACTGTTTAAGCACATACAGAATCACACAGACCTTCTTTACTCCAGTTTTAATAAAGAGATGACATGTCGTAAGTAAAACTCACACATACCAGGCATACTCCATGCTACACACGACTCTAAAGTATTGAACTCATAAAAAATGGAAATCATTTTGCAGAACAAATTCAGAAAAAAGGAAAATTGCTTTTGTATCTCAATTAATAGCCGCAAAACTGCATGAAACAAAGGTAAGAATGTTTTTATTAAAATTTTATTTCTTGCTTTAAATTTCATTAAATTTGTAACTATTCTGTTAACAAATGTATTTTAAAACCAAATTTTTTAAAATTATAAAGCCTTCTTTAAGTAGTTATTTTTAAAACTAATAGTTTGTTTTATTCTAATAAGAAGATATATTTTATTTTGTAGAAATGACGGTTGGAAGAGTGAATAAGAAAGAGAAGCGTGGAGATCTCTGGCACGACATTTGCACTGAAACATAATTGTTAGTGAATACAAGTAATAGCATAGATGATTGAGAGAAACAAATTTAAAATATAACAGAAAAGCTCTGTTTCATCCATTATTCCCAAACTCAACGTTTTTAAAAAGTTTAATCACGGCAAAATCAAATAATTTATATCATTTTTTTTTTTTTAGAATTTAGACAAATGATATCCACGTTCACTTTAGACTAGGGCCGCTGACGTTCTCTTGTATGAAGGGCCAATATTTGCGAAAAGAGCAGTTTGCAGTCCACATTGGCTATTAGTACGTTAATAATATTCATATTATTATAATTAGTAAATATTATTACTATTATTAATTTTATTATACCTGGCGAAAAAACAAATAAATCACCGCCATTACCAACTACTCTAACCTTCTCGCATTTCCGGAGTTGAGTTTCATAAACAATAAATATTATTGTCTATAACCCAAACGTTGTAACTTGAAACAAGAAAATATTGAGTGGATGATCCTGTAGGCCTATATATAGGTTTATAAATATGTGATCTTATTTTGTCTTCTATTGATTTTGTTTTAAACATTAAAACACTGAATATTCAAGAGCCCCTTAAGTGTATTAGTGTGCGGCTATTGCTGTGGCTCAACTCGAATTAACATTTTAAACATAAATATAATATTAATTTATGTATCACAAACTACACTTTTGCTATTACTTGCACCCAGACATTTGTTAACTAAAAGTTGTTAATTGTTAACTTACACTTGGAGGAAACGTTTTCGTCTTACGACTTCTTCAGCCTCGGAAAACGTTTCCTCCAAGTGTAAGTTAACAATTAACAACTTTTAGTTAACAAATGTCTGGTCGCAAGTAATAGCAAAAGTGTAATTTGTAATTTACAACCAGCTCGTCATGAACAGCAAAAATATTTCGAAATTTATGTATATAATATACCACTTTTTATAACCATAAATAGTGTCCATATACTACTAAGAGGTTACAAATAACATGTCTTTATATGTAATTACTACACTTTTACTTTATTATAATAATAAAAACAACAAACTATGTTGTTTTCAATGACAACAATTAGCTCTGATTCTTACCAGGTACTACTTTTCCACACTATCATTAAAATATCCCAGATATAATTCAAAGTGGCCTACAGTACTTAACTGAAATACTTTTAATCTAAAGCTGCTATTTTCTATTGCAAACAAGTACCTTCCATTTGTTTTTGTAATTATCACATAAAGGTTATTATTATCTGTCGCCTGTATTATAAATCTGCTCTACTCTATACAAAGGTTTCCCGGGAACGGAAATAATCAATTAAAAAGTCCAATGAACAGTTGAGTGGAAGTGGTACAACTGGAGCAGTCTTGCCAACATTACAGCATAATAGTCATCATTAATATATCACAACAATTAACTCCCAACAATGGAAGTACTTTCCCTTCTTCTTCGCGTACGAACGTCCTCTTCAAATCCGGTTGTTGTCAACTTTTACTTTTAAAAGCTTTTAAATATTTATTCATAATTACAGTAAATGCCTTTCTACTTTTTATAAACGTCAAAAGGTGCTTACCATGTTTGCCTTGAGCTATATACAACCTCCTTTTCCTTTTTCTTAATCTTTGAAGAGACTATATTGGCTATTAATATATTTACATAAAGAAGATAATATACATCGATTTCTCATCCTTTAGCGTTCATAATTTGTCAACTTGGATATCTATTAATAATATTATTTATTAATAAATCTAAACACTATTTAGAAAATACACATTTAGGTTAAGCGTTAAAAATCTGTTATTACAATTTAAAATAATTAATAACAATGTAATAATTTAAAATAATTCTTTGTAACAGACAGAATGCAACAAACAAAACTTTTTTTATCACAGAAAAAAGCTTCAATTGAGCCTACGAGTTTTGTACACTCCCTACATATACATATATAATAGTAATGAACATCAATTTACAAGCAATAATATATTTATATTTTCATACAGTCGTCGATGACTTCAAGAGTGAATCGAGTGTGAAAAAAATATCAATAATTTATTACTATTTTTTTACATAGTAACAACAACGTTGTGATTATGAGAGAACAAATTATTTGTTGTAAGTTTTTGTTCCTTATTATTTAATTTTAGCAACGTTCACAAGCAAAGTTAAAATTTTGGTACAAAAGATGTTTTATATAATAACCGGTTATATAAAACAACACTATACATTTTAAAACATCACGTCCACTGAATTTTTATTTTTAGTATTATATATAAAGAATGATTACTTCAGACTTTATTTATACGTAAATGGGAACATTTTTTTACTAATAGGTTGTTTACTAATTAGTGAGTTACACTTTTTGAACAGCTGATAACTCTCATTTTTGAAAAGTGAACACGTTTGTTTTGCCCTCCGCAATAAACTTGCTCTTTTATTATATTAAAACAATTATGTTATTTATTATGTGCTGTGAAAGGGCTTGAGTGAATAGTCTTTATGAAAAAGTTTGCGTCAGAAATGCTGAAATGAATCTGTTGAATATTCACAATTTGAAACAAACAAAGATATTATTTCACAAAAATGTTACATAATAAAAGTTCAAGTTATTTGAAAATGGCTTCCAAAACATCCAAGTATTCACAGCTTTAAACAAAATAATAAACATGTTATTATATTAAAAATATTATTACTGGACATTTTCCTGAGGATTTTATCATATATTAAAATTTAAACTGATATACAATTGTTCATCTTCAGTAATCTGCTTTTCATTTTTAAACATGCTTGTTTAAAAATTATAAGACTTATGCAAAATGCCTTCATGATCTTACGGAATATGTTCCAAATTTAAAATAATGCCTTAGCTAACTTGAATATGTTATTACCTGAGACTGGATTTGGAACGTGTTTGAGGCCTAGATAATGCCTCGTGATTTAGTTTCCCCAATTGTTCAGAGAAAATGGAAAGAAACACTTTTTAATAAATTTGTTCGCCTTAAACTACGGCATAATTGTAGTTCATTCTTTCATTTTGATTTGTACTATACTACTATTTGATATTTCACACTACTATAACGACTAAGTAGTGGATTTGGAGATAAGTGGATTTTGTTTCTTTCTGTTTAAGGTGTGTTTAATCTGTGTTTATTCGAAAAATACTAAAACACAAATTAGAACCTCAACCTCCATTGAATTCAACATCTAAACAGAACAAGAAGTAATCGAGGCATCATATATTACAGACAATTTTCCATCTCCTAGTGATTAGTAAACTCTATTATTAATAATTAATAACTGTATTAATAATTAGTAAATTCTATTATTATAATTAACAACTCTATTAATAATTAGTAAACTATTCGGCAAATATTATATATTTTTTAACCTAAAAACTCCAATAATGTTAAAATAATTAATATTTAATTTTAGTAGGGTGGATTGTAAATACGCATTTTTTAAAAAACATTTCTATGAATATATTAGTTTTTTTTACAGCCTAAGATTTTACTGTATGCAATTGGACAAAATAACAGATAATCTGGAGAAGCCTCTGGAGAAGTAGTAATCCCTAAACTTGTTTCATCAAGAAGGAGGGATTAGGGAAACCAAAACATGAGCAGTAGAGAAGACAGAGACCAACACTTAATACCTTCACCGCGAAGAGATCCCTAGTGGGCGGTTCCTCCAGGAAATATAAGCAGAGAGGTGGATATTTTGTGGGTAGTATGACTACCTAGAAGCCCCAAACAAGGGGTGTCTCTCATGCTTCTGTCGTGGTGCGGTTGTGGATTCTCCAAATCTCGGGATAAACACACACACACACACACACGCGCGCGCGCACGAACGCACACACACACACGCACGCACACACGCACGCACGCACGAACGCACACACACACACACACACACACACACACACATACACAATCACATGCACACACTCACATGCACACACACACATACACAATCACACGCACACACACACACACACACACATACACACACACACACACACACACACACAAACACACACACACACACACACACAGACACACGCACGAACGCACACACACACACACACACATACACAATCACATGCACACACTCACACGCACACACACACACACACACACACACACACACACACACACACACACATACACACACACACACACAACAATCATGTAGATTACATGCATTAGGAGCATGGGCACTTACGGTGACTGTAAGAAATTAACAATTTTAAACAAAAATTTGATTCAAGAGAGAAAACAATTAGAGAGAAACGAAGAATTTACTTAAATTTACAAACAAAACATTAGCGCATGTACACCTGAGAAACTGGATATTCCGAACATGTGGTTAAATGTAAATTAGCTGGAACATTTTCCCAGGCATCCTAGGAAAGGGAAACAGCGGAGAAACAAACACTTGTAAGAACCAAGTACTAGATGAATAGGCGACGTTTCAAAACTATCTTCCCAATATACAGTTATTCTGGATCCAATTATAAAAAAGTTCTCGGAATTATCATACAACTGTGCTATGCATGTAGTTAATTTCAGGCTTTTGGAATTATTATCATCTGACCTTTGTTGTCCTTGAAGATTGACTAAATATGTTTAAATATAGTAAAACAACTTGCAAAATTTATAATTCAAGTAAATTTATGGACAACTTTCTGAAATATAACGTCATTTCGATCCCACTAAAATCTTCATTTGAGAAGATGTTATAAATAAGAAGGTGAATATAATATTCCTTTCATAATGGCTGAGATGAAAATATATATAGCTTTTTATAAATATATATTAGAATTATACGGCATAACAATGTATTTTTATTAATAAATTAGTACTTCTTGTTTAATAATTCACAGTTAGTTTCCAATTGTCTTTGGAAAAAACTGTAGCTCATAAGCAATTGCATACCTTTAACGATAGACACCTCATCAACCCCTTCCTCTTGTGGTCAGCTGTTGACTAATTCCAAGTGTTGGTCTTGACTTGCTGATAATCGTATTACTCCAGTAAAACCCCTGGGATATTCAAATCTACTTTCACTGACAATAAACAGTATTATATTCTCACTTCTCTTTATTTTTGCAGTGTTAGTAGCTCTATAGCCAAGATAGATGGCAGAGAATTCAGGAAAGCCAAACCAAGTGGTTATATATCTCCCCATTTTAAGGTCCACGGGAGACTCAGGAGAATCATCGCTCTTCAGCCTGGTTTAGAGCAGGATTACTTCAGGGAAACACCCTGCCCATGCGAAGCCATAGGTATTTCTCTATTCGCAGTACCAGGGAATCATTATATTCTAACTACAAATACCCTTTCTTATCCTTGTTCTAGACACCAGGCTAGACACCAGGGAATTGTTATAACTTGGAGTAACTGTGGTGTAATGTTTTAAATTATAAATATATAAAACCTCCTAACTACAAAAACATTTTATTGAGAACTGAGTTAGTCTTGCAGTAATTTCCTCTCATGATGATTTCTTTGCAATCGAAATTCAAATTAGGATTTAAATAAATAGTATTTGTGGTTAAGAGGTTTTATTTATTTATAATAATAAAACACAGGAAGTTCTATGTATGTTGTTTATTATGAGATAAAGATTTTATGAAGTAAACCCTTATTTTATCTGTTATTCAATGTTTTCCATATAGGCCTACTTCATAACCAATAATACCGAACGAAACTGATCATTTTCATTGATGGCAGTAAAACAAGAAAACATTTATCCATTTCCCAATAGTAGAATCTGAACAGAATTTAAGTTTATACAGTTTTTGAGATTTTACGTAAGATGGTTTCCAATGTTTTTTTTTATGACATTCAAATAAATTACAGTATTAAGTTTAAACTTGGTAATATTAATATTTACCGAAATAATAACTATAACTGTAATTAAATCACATTAATAAAGAACTGGAAAACCTTTCCGAGAGTCCTAATTCCGTTTTTTGATAAAATAGTAAAAAATCTCAAAATTCCGCAAATTTTTGTTTTCAAATACAGAGTTTACACTGTGCTCCTTTTAGCTAATCCCAAGTACCTTTGGGTCTGTACTAATCTCATATAGTGAATAGTCTGTGTTAAAAGATCACGGTTTGCCACTTAAAAACTTCCTGGAGGCTTACTGCCGTACAAAAGGATGACATGTTGGGCGAAAAATACCAATAACCACGCATTCGGTCACACATATCCATCGCTTGTCAACGTTTAATGCGACAATAACAAATCTCCAGTGAGTTTTCACATTAATTCGCTTAGGTGTAAAACCCATCCAAACTGTTTGATTTACACATCCGGGTCCTCCATTTTACTTTCTAATGTTTACGATTGTAAAAGAAAGTAAGGAGATCACAAAAAAATTAGCCTACCCGTCATACTTTTGATATTTTTGTTTTTGCCCACTTAGAAATTTTACAAACATACCTTCTCATTTTAAAATCCCCCTTTATGCTACCACGTTCTTTGCCACTTCTTTAATAAATTGTGGAACTATATTACAAAAAAAAATTTAAACTTTAAAAGTTCTGATTAAAAATAAATTACGGTAAGAGGTAACCATTAAATTCAATAAAGAGATATTGGTTATATGAAGTGCCAATAATTTTAGAAGATTCTTGATCCAAACTTCAAAGAATTTCATTAAGAACAAAAATTCCATATTATTCGTACCAACGTAACGTTCTATTGAAGTATTAATCAGAAAAGTTGAGCACACTCCAGGTCTAATCAATTTATGAGTATATGATACCATTG